>JAIUJO010001868.1:2500-12500 GCA_023846275.1 Vanilla planifolia | reverse complement strand
AGAAGATGATGTTGAAGAAGAAGAAGAAGAAGTGAAATTAGAAGAAGATGAAGAAGAAGAAGAGGAAGAAGAAGAAGAAGTTGAAGAGAAAAAAGAAGATCAAGAAGAGGAAGATGAAGAACAAGAAGAAGAAGAAGAACATGAAGAAGAATAAGAATTAGAAGAAGAAGAAGAAGAAGTAAAAGAAGAAGAAAAAGAAGAACCAGAAAAAGTAGAAGAAGAAGAAGAAGAAGAATGAAAAGATAAAGAAGAAGAAGAAGAAGAAGTATAAGAAGGAGAAGAGGAATAGGGAGAAGAGGAGGAAGAAGAAGAAGAAGAACAAGGAGAAGAAAACAATGAAGGAGAAGAAGAGGAAGAAGAAGAAGAAGATGAGGAAGTAGAAGAACAAGAAGAAGAAGGAGAAGAAGAGGAAGAAGAAGAAGAAAAAGAGGAGGAAGAGGAAGAAGAAGTCGAATAGGAAGAAGAAGATGATGAAGCCGAAGAGGAAGAAAAAGAGGAAGAAGAAGAAAAAAGAGGAAGAAAAAAATGTAGTAGAAGAAGAAGAGGCTAACGAAGTTGAAGATGGAGATGAAGAAGAAAATGAAGAATATGAGGGAGAAGAAGAAAAAATAGAAGGAGAAGATGTAGAAGAAGATGGCAAAGTAGAAGAAGAAGAAGATGATGAAGAAGAAGACGAAGTAGTAAAAGTAGAAGTAGAAGAAAAAGAAGAAGTACAGGAATTAGAAGTAGAAGTCGAAGATAAAGAAGAAGTAGAAGAAGAAAAAGAAGAAGAAGAAGAAGAACTATATGAGGAGGAAGAAGACGAAGAACAAGAAGAAGAAGAGGATGAAGAAGACTAAGAAGAAGAAGAAGAAGATTAAGATGAAGAAGAAAAAGAAAAAGAAGAAAAAAAGAAAAAGAAAAGAAGAAGAAAAAGAAGAAGGAGAAGAAGAAGAAGAAGATGAAGAAGAAGAAGAAGAAGAAGAAGAAAAATAAGAAGAAGAAGAAGAAGAAGAAGAGGATGAAGAAGAAGATGAAGAAGAAGAGGAAGAAGAAGAAGGAGAAGAAGACAAAAGAAGAAGAAGAAGAAGAAAAAGAAGAAGAAGAAGAAGAAGAGGAAGTAGAAGAAAAATAATAATAATAATAATAATAAGAAGTAGAACAAGAAGAAGAGGAAGAAGAAGAAGAAAAGAAAAAGAAGAAGAAGAAGAAGAAGAAAAGAAGAAGAGGAAGTGCAAGAAGAAGAAGAAGAAGAAGAAAAAGAAGAAAAGGAAGAAGAAGAAGGAGAAAGAGATAAAGAAGAAGAATAACAAGAAGAAATGGAAGTAGCAGAAAAAGAAGAAGGAGAAGAAGAAGAGGAGAGGAAGAAGAAGAAAAAAGGAATAGGAAGAAGAGGAAGCAGAACAAGAAGAAAAGTAGATGATGAAGAAGAAGAAGAAGATGATGAAGAAGAAAAAGAAGAGGTTGAGAAAGATGAAGGAGAAGAGGAAGAAGAGTTAGAAGAGAAAGAACAAGAAGAAGAAGAAGAAGAAGAAGAAGAAGAAGATAATGAAGAAGACAAGGAAGGAGAAGAAAAAGAAGAAGAAGAAGTAAAAGGAGAAGAAGAAGAAGAGGAAGAAGTAGAAGAAGAAGAAGAAGTGGAAGAAGAAGAGGAAGAAGAAGAAGAAGAAGAAGAAGAAGAATATGAAGAAGAAGAAGAAGAGGATGAAGAAAAATAAGAAGAAAAAGAAGAAGAACAAGAAGAAGAAGAAGAAGAAGAAGAAGAAGATGATGATGCTGTAGAAGAACAAGAAGTGAAAGAAAAAGTATTAGAGGAAGAAGAAGATGAAGAGAAGAAGAAGAAGAGGAAGAAGATGAAGAAGGAGAAGAAGAAGAAGATGAAGAAGAAAAAGAAGTAGAGAAAGAGGAAGAAGGAAGAAGAAGGAGAAGAAGAAGAAGAACAAGGAGAAAAAGAAGAAGAAGATGATGAAGGAGATGATGAAGATGAAGAAGGATGAGAAGAAGAAGAAGAAAGAGATGAAGAAGAAGAATAAGAAGTAAAAATAGTAGTAGTAGAAGAAGAAGAGGGGGAGGAAGAGGAAGAGAAAGAGGAAGAAGAAGAGGAAGAAGAAGAAGAAGAAGAAGAAGAAGAATAAGAAAAAAAAGAAAAAGCAGAAGAAGAAGCAGAAAAAGAAGAAGAAGAAGAAGAAGAAGAAGAAGAAGAAGAAGAAGGTGAAGAAGAAATAGTAGTAGAAGTAGAAGAAGAAGATGGTGAAGACGATGAAGAAGAAGAAGAAGAAGAAGAAGAAGATGATGAAAAAGAAGCAGTAAAAGATCAATTAGAAGAAGAAGAAGAAGAAGAAGAAGACAAAGAAGAAGTAGAAGAAGAAGAAGAAGAAGAAGTAGAAGAAGAAGAAGAGGAAGAACAAAAAGAAGATGAAGAAGAAGAAGATGAAGTACAAGCAGAAGAAGAAGATGAAGATGAAGAAGAATATTAAGAATAAGATGAAGAAGAAGAAGAAGAAGAAGAAGAAGATTAAGAAGAAAAAGAAGAAGAAGAAGAAGAAGAAGAAGAAGAAGAAAAAGAAGAAGTAGAAGAAGAAGTAGATGAAGAAGAAGAAGAAGAAGAAGAAGAAGAAGAAGAAAAAGAAGTAGAAGAAGTAGATGAAGAAGAAGAAGAAGAAGAAGAAGAAGATAAGAAAGATGACAAAGAAGAGGAGGAAGAAGAAAAAGATTAAGAAGAAGAGGAAGAAGGAGCGGAAGTAGAAGAAGAAGAAGAAGTAGAAGGAGAAGAAGTAAAAGAAGAAGAAGAGGAAGAAGTGGAAGAAGAAGAAGGAGATGAATTAGAAGAAGAAGAAGAAGAAGAAGTTGAAGAGGAAGAAAAAGAAGAACAAGAAGAAGAAGAAGAAGAACAAATAGGAGGAAGAGAAGAAGAAGAAGAAGAAGAAGAAGAAGAAGATAAAGAATTAGAAGAAGTAATAGTAAAAGAAGAAGGAGAAGAAGCAGTAAAAGAAGAAGTAGAAGAAGAAGAAGAAGAGGAATTAGAGGAAGTAGAAGAGGAATTAGAGGAAGTAGAAGAAATCGAAGATAAAGAAGAAGAAAAAGAAGAAGAAGAAGAAGAAGAAGAAGAGGAAGAAGAAGAAAAAAATGATGAAGAGGAAGAAGAAAAGAAGAAGAAGAAGAAGAAGAAGTTGAAGGAGAAGGAGAAGAAGTAGAAGAAGAAGATTAAGATGAAGATGAAGAAGAAGAAGAAAAGAATAAGGAAAAGAAGAAGAATAAGGAGAAGAAGAAGAGGAAGTAGTACAAGAAGAAGAAGAAGAAATAGAAGAGGAAGAAGAGGAGGAGAAGAAGAAGAAGAAGAAGAAGTGGAAGAGGAAGAAAAAGAAATAGAAGAAGAAGAAGAAGAAGAAGAAGAAGAAGAAGAATAAGAGGTTGAGGGAGATTAAGAAGGAGAAGAAGAAGAAGATGAAAAAGAAGAAGAAGAATAAAATTATGACGATGAGGTAGAAGAAGAAATAAAAAGAAGAGGAAGAAGTGGACAAAAAAGGGGAAGAAAAAGAGGAAGAAGAAGAAGAAAAAGAAGAAGGAGAAGAAGAAGAAGAAGAGGAAGAAGAGGAAGAAGAAAAAGAAGAGGAGGAAGAAGAAGAAGAAGAAGATGAAGAATAAGAAGAATAATAATAATAAGAAGAAGATGATGATGATGAAGATGAAGATGAAGAAGAAGAAGATGAAGAAGAAGAAGAAGAAGAAGAAGCTAATGAGGAAAAAGAAGAAGAAAAGGAAGAAGAAAAAGTGGAAGAAGATGATGAAGAAGAGGAGGAATAAGAATAATAAGAAGAAGAAAGAAGAAGAAAAAGAAGAAGAAGAAGAAGAAGAAGCCAAAGGAGAAGGGGGAGATGAATTTTAAGAAGAAGAAGAAGAAGAAGAAGAAGAAGAAGAAGAAGAAAATGAAGAAGAAGTAGAAGAAGAATAAGAAGAAGAAGAAGATGGAGAAGGGAAAGAAGAAGAAGAAGAAGAAGAAAGAGAAAAAGAACGAGAAAAAGAAGAAGTAATAGCAGTGGTAGTAGAAGAAGAAGAAGAAGAAGAAGAAGAAGATGAAGGAGATGAAAAAGAAGAAGAACAAGTTGAAGAAGAAGAAGAACTAGTAGTAGTAGTAGTAGAAGAAGAAGAAGAAGAAAAAGAAGAAGAAAATGAATTAAAAGAAAAAGAAGAGGAAATAAAAGAAGAAGAAGGAGAAGTAGAAGAAGAAGAAGAAGCATAAGAAGAAGAATAAGAGGAAGAAGAAGGAGAAGAAGAAGAATATTTTTATGATTAAGACAAAGAAGATTAAGATGAAGAAGAAGAAGAGAAAAAGAAAAAGAAGAAGAAGAAGAAGAAGAGGTAGAAGAAGAAGAAGAGGAAGAAGAAGAATAAGAAGATGGAGAAGCAGCAGAGGAAGAAGAAAAATAAGGAGAAGAAGAAGAAGAAGAAGAAGAAGAAGAAGAAGAAGAAGAACAAGAAAAAGAAAATTAAGAAAAGAAGAAGAAGAAGACGAAGAAGAGGAAGAAGATGAAAATGAAGAAGGGGAAGAAGAAGTAGAAGAAGAAGAAGAAGAAAGAGAAGAAGAAGATGACAAAGAAGAAGTAGGAGAAGAAGAAGAAGTAGGAGAAGAAGAAGAAGAAGAAGAAGGAGAAGAAGAAATAGAAGAAGAAGAAGAAGAAGAAGAAGAAGAAGTGGAAGATGAAGAAGAAGAAGAAGAAAAAAAGGACCAGATGTAGTAGAAAGAGAAGAAGAAGAAGTTGTAGTAGAAGGGGAAGAAGGAGAAGAAGAAGCTGAAGAAGAAGAAGAGGAAGAAGAAATGGAAGAAGAAGAAGAAGAAGAAGAAGGGGAAGAAAATGAAGAAGAAGAAGTAGAACAAGAAGAAGTAAAAGAAGAAGAAGATGAAGGAGAAGAAGAAGAAGAAGAAGGAGAAGAAGAAGGAGAAGAAATAGAAGTAGAAGAAGAAGAAGAAAATGAAAAAGAAGAAGAAGAAGATAAAGAAGAAGAAGAAGAAGAAATTGAAGATGTAGAAGAACAATTTGAAGAATAAGAAGAAGTAGGGGAAGAAGAAGAAGAAGAAGAAGAAGAAGAGGAAGAAGAAGGAGAAGAAGAAGAAGAGGATAAAGAAGAAGAAGAAGAAGATCGAGAAGCAGATGGGGAAGAAGAAGAAGAAGAAGAAGAAGATGAAGAAGTAGTAGTAGGAGAAGAAGAAGAAGAAGGAGAAGAAGAAGACGAAGAAGAAGGAAAAGAAGAAGAAGAAGAAGAAGAAGAAGAAGAAGAAGAAGATGATGAAGAAGAAGTAAAAGAGGAAATGGAACAAGAAGAATTAGAAGAAGAAGAAGAAGAAGAAGATGATGATGATGAGGATGATGAAGAAGAAAAAGATGAAGAAGATGATTAAGAAGAAGAAGTAGAAGAAACAGAAAAAGAAGAAGTGGAAGAAGAAGAAGACGAAGAAGAATAAGAAGAAGAAGAAGAAGATGAAGTAGTAATAGAAGAAGAAGAAGAAAAAGAATAAGAATAAGAAAAAGAAGAAGAAAAAGGAAAAGAAGGTGAAGTAGAAGAAGAAGCAGAAGAAGTGTAAGAAGAAGAGGAAAAAGAAGAAGAAGAAGAAGAAGAAGGAGAAGACAACGAAGAGGAAGAAGAAGTAGAAGAAGAAGAAGAAGAAGCAGAAGAATAAGAAGAAGGGGAAGTAGAAGATGAAGAAGAAGAAGAAGAAGAAGGAGAAAAGAATAAGAAGAAGAAATAGAAGCATTAAAGGGAGAAGAGGTAAAAAAAGATGAAGTGGAAATAGAGGAAGGCAAAGAAGAAGAGCATTTGGAAGAAGAAGAAGAACAATAAGAAGAAGAAGAAGAAGAAGGAGAAGGGCAAGAGGAAGAAGAAGAAGAAGAAGAAGAATAAGAATAAGAAAAAGAAGAAGAAGAAGCGTTGTAAAAAAATGAAGATGAAGAGGAAGAAAACAGAGAAGATGATGATGAAGAAGATAATGAAGAAGAAGATGAAGAAGATGAACAAGAAGAAGAAGAAGAAGAAAAAGATGAAAAGAAGAAGAAGAAGAAGAAGGAGGAGAAGTAGTAGTAGTAGAAGAAGAAGGATAAGAAGAAGAGATAAAGGAAGCGGAAGAGGAATAGGAAAAAGAAGAAAAAGAAGAAGAAGAGGAAGAAGAAGTAGAAGATGAAGTAGAAGAAGAGGATGAAGAAGAAGAATAACAATAAGAAGAAGAAGAAGAAGCAGAAGAAGAAGAAGAAGAAGAAGAAAATAGTAACAGAAGAAGAAAAAGAAGGAGAAGAAGAGGTGGAAGAAGAAGAAGAAGATAATGATGATGAAGAAGAAGAAGATGATGAAGAAGAAGACGAAGAAAATGTAGAAGAAGAAGAAGAAGAAGAAGAAAAATATGAAGAGGAAGAAGATAATGAAGAAGATGATGATGATGATGATGAAGAAAACAAAGATGATGAAGAAGAAGAAGATGATGATGATGATGAAGAATAAAAAGAAAAAAATTGATGAATAATAAAAAGAAAAAGAAGAAAAGAAGAGGAAGAAGAAGAAGAAGAAGAAGAAGAAGAAGAAGAAGAAGAAAGAGAAGAAGAAGAAGAAGATGCAGAAGAAGAAGAAGAAGAAGAAAAAGTAGAGGAAAAAGGAGAAGCAGAAGAAGAACAAGAAGAAGAAGAAGAAGAAGAATAGTATGAAAAAGAAAAAGGGGAAGAAGAAGAAGAAGAAGAAGAAGTAGGTGAAGAAGAATAAGGAGGAGACGACGAAGATGAAGAAAAGGAAGAAGAATAAGAAGAAGAAAAAGAAAAAGAAGATGAAAAAGAAGAGGAAGAAGAAGAAGATGATGATGATGAAGAAGAAGAAGAAGAAGGAGGAGGAGGAGGAGGAGGAGAAGAAGAAGAAGATGAAGGTGGAGAAGAAGAAGAAGAAGGAGATGAAGAAGAAGGTGAAGAGGAAGAAGTAGAAGAAGAAGAAGAAGATGATGATGATGATGATGATGAAGAGGAAGAAGTAGATGATGAAGAAGAAGAATGGGAAGAAGAAGAAGAAGGAGAAGAAGAAAAAGAAGATGAAAAATAAGAAGAAGAAAAAGAAGAAGAAGATTAAGATGATGATGAAGAAGAAGAAGAAGAAGTAAAAGAAGAAGAAGAACAAGAAGAAGTAGAAGAAAAAGAAGAAGAAAAAGAAGAAGAGGATGAAGCAGAAGCAGAAGAAGGAGAAGGAGAAGAAGAAGAAGAAGAAGAAGAAGAAGAGCAAGAAGAAAAGTAAAAACAAGGAGGAGGAGGAGAAGAAGAAGAACAAGAACAAGAAGAAGAATAGGAAGAAGAAGAAGAGAAAGAACAAGAAGTAGAAGAAGAAGTAGAAGCAAAAAAAAGGAAGAATAAGTAATACTAGAAGAAGGAGAAAAAGACGAAGGAGAAGAAGAAGAAGAAGAAAGACAAGAAGAAGAAGAAGGAGAAGAAGTAGGAGAGGAAGAAGAAGAAGATGGAGAAGAAGAAGAAGAAGAAGTAGAAGGAGAAGAAGAAGAAGAAGACGACGAAGAAGAAAAAGAAGAAGAAGAGGAAGTGGAAGAAGAAGTAGAAGAAGGAGAAGGTGAAGAAGAAGAAGAATGGGAAAAAAAGAACAAAAAGGAGGAGGAGAAGACGAAGAAGAAGAAGAAGAGGAGGAAGAAGAAGAAGAAGAAGAATAGGAAGAAAAAGAAGTGAAAGAAGAAGAAGGAGAAGTAGAATTAGAAGAAGAAGTATAACTAACAGAATAAGAAGAATTAGAAGAAGGAGAAAAAGAAGAAGAAGAAAGAGAAGAAGAAGAAGAAGAATTAGGTGAAGAAGAAGATGTTGAAGAAGAAAAAGGAGAAGGAGAAGGAGAAGAAGAAGAAGGCGAAGAAGAAGAGAAGAAGAAGAAGAACTAGGAGATGATGAAGAAGGAGAAGAAGAAGATGATGAAAAAGAAAAAGAAGAAGAAGGAGATGGAGAAGAAGAAGAAAAAGATGATGAAAAAGAAGAGTAAGAAGAAGAAGTAGAAGAAGAAGAAAAAGAAGAATAAAGAAGAAGAAGATGATGATGTAGAAGTAGAAGAATAGGAAGAAGAAGAAGAAAAAGAAGAGGAAAAAGAAGGAGATGAAAAAGAAGAAGAAGAAGAAGAAGAAGAAGAAGAAGAAGATGAAACGAAAGAGGAAGAAGAATAAGAAGCAAAAGAAGAAGAAGAAGAAGAAGAAGAAGAAGAAAAACAGAATGAACAAGAAGGCCGAGAAGAAGAAGGAGGAGGAGAAGAAGAAGAAGAAGATGAAGAAGAAGAAGAAGGCGAAGAAGAAGAAGAAAAAGAAGAAGAGGATGAAGACGGAGAGTAAGAAGAGGAAGATGAAGAAGAAGAAGAAGCAGAAGAAGAAGAAGAATAAGAAGAACAAGAAAAAGAAGAAGAAGAAGAGGAGGAAGAGGAAGAAGAAGAAGAAGAAGAAGAAAAATGGGATGATGTAGAAGAAGAAAAAGAATAAGAAAAAGAAGAAAAAGTACAAATAGAAGGAGAAGATGAAGAGTAAAAAGAAGAACAAGAAAAAAAAGAAGAAGACGAAGAAGAAGAAGAAGAATAAGTAGAATAAGAGGATGAAGGTGAAGAAAAAGAAGAAGAAGAAGAAGAAGAAGAAGATGAAGTAGAACAAGAAGAAGAAGAAGAAGAAGGAGAAAAAGGTAAGGAAAAAGAAGAAGAATAAGAATAAGAAGTGGAAGACGTAGAGGAGGAAGAAGAAGAAGAAGATGAAGGGGCGGAAGATGAAGAAGAAGAAGAAGAGGAAGATGAGGACAATGAAATAATAAGATGAAAAAAGGAAAAAGGAGAAGAAGAAGATGAAGAAAAGAAGAAGAAGATGAAGAAAAGAAGAAGAAGAAGAAGAAGAGAAAGAATTAAAAGAAATGGAAGATGATGAAGAAAAAGAAGAAGAATAAGATGGAAAAGAAGAAGAAGATGAGAGGAAGAAGAAAGGGAAGAAGAAGAAAAAGAAGTGGAAGAAGAAAAGGAAGAAGAAGAAGAAGAGGAAGGGGATGAAGAAGTAGAAGATGAAGAAGAGCTTGAGGACAATGAATAAGAAGAACAATAACGATAATAAGAAAAAGAAGAATATGAAGAAAAGAAAGAAGAAGAAGAAGATGATGATGATGAAGAAGAAGACGAGGACATGGAAGAAGATAAAGAAGAAGAAGAAGTAAAAGACGAGGAAAACAAAGAAGAAGAGGAAGATGATGATGATGATGAAGAAGAAGTAGAAGAAAATGAATAAGAAGAAGAGGAAGAAGAAGTAGTAGAAGAAGAAGAAGAAAAAGGAGAAGAAGAGGAAGAAGAAGAAGAAGAAATAGAAAAAGGAGGAGGAGATGAAAAAGAAGAAGATGAAGAAGAAGAAGAAGAAGAAGAAGAAGAAGAAGAAAAAGAAGAAGAAGAAGCAGACGAAAAGCAAAAAGGAGAAGAAGAAGAAGAAGAAGAAGAAGAAGAAGAAAAAGAAGAAGAAGAAGCAGACGAAAAAGCAAAAAGGAGAAGAAGAATTAGAAGAAGAAGAAGAAAAAGAAGAACAAGAAGAAGAAAAAGAAGAAGAAGAAGATGAAGAAGAAGTGAAAGATGAAAAAGAAGAAGAAGAAGAAGAAGAAGAAGACGTTGATGAAGAAGAAATAGAAGAAGAAGATGAAGAAGAGGAAAATGATGATAAAGAAATAGAGGATGAAGAAAAAGAAGATGTAGAAGAAGAAGAAGAAGAAAAAGATGAAGAAGAAGAATAAGTATAAGGAAAAGACAAAGAGGAATTATAAGAGGAAGAAGTGCAATTAGAAGAGGAAGAAGAAGAAGAAGAAAAAGAGAGCAAGAAGAAGAAGAAGATGAAGAGGTAGAAGAAGAAGAAGATGAAGAGGAAGAGGATGATTAAGGAGAAGAAGTAGGCGAAGATGAAGAAGATGATGATGAAGAAGAAGAAGACGAAGATGAAGGACTATAAGAAGAAGAAGAAGAAGAAGAAGAAGAAGAAGAAGAAAGAGAAGAAGAAGGACAAAAA
>JAIUJO010003046.1:37500-46885 GCA_023846275.1 Vanilla planifolia | reverse complement strand
CACTTCTTCTTCTCCTTCTAATTCTCTTCTTCCTCTTCTTCTTCATCTTCTTCTTCTCCTCTTCTTTCTCTTCTTCTTCTTCTTCTTTCTTCTTCTTTCTTATTCTTCCTTTCTGCTCCTCTTTTTTTTCTTCTTCTTCTATGTCTTCATGTTCTTCTTCTTCTTCTTCTTCTTCATCTTCTACTACTTCTTCTTCTTCTTCATCTCTTTCTCTTTCTACTTCTTCTTCCTTTTACTTCTTCTTCTTCTTCTCCTTCCTCTTCTTAATCTTTTGGTTTTTTTCTCTTCTTCTTCTTCTTCATTCTATCCTTCTTCTTCTTCTTCACCTTCTCCTTGTTCTTCTTCTTTTTCTTATTATTCTCATTCTTCTTTTTCTTCTTCTTCTTATACTAATACTACAACTTTTTCTTATTCATCTTCCAGTTCTTCTTCTCTTTTTCCTTCTTTTTCTTCTAATTCACCGTCTTTTTCTTCTTCTTCTTCACCTTACTCCTCTTCCTCTTCTTCTTCTTCTTCTTCATCTTCTTCTTCTTCTTCTACTACTACTACTTCTTCTTTCTCTTCTTCTTCTTCTTCATCTTTTACTTCTTCTTCTTCTTCTTCTTCTTCTTTTACTTCTTCTTCTTCTTCTTCTTCTTTTACTTCTTCTTCTTCCTCTTCTCCTCTTCCTCCTCTTCGTCATCCTCATCTTGTTCTTTTTCTTCTTATCCTCTTCCTCCTACTCCTTCTTCTTGTTCTTCTTTTTTGTCGTCTTCCTCTCCTCCTTCTCCTCCTCCTCCTTCCTCTTATTCTACCTCTTCTTCTTTTTCTTCTCCTTTTTCTTCTTCCTCCTCTTCGTATTCTTATTCTTATTATTCTTCTTCTTCTCCTCTCTACCTTCTTTTCTTCTAATTTTAATTCAACTTCTTGTTGTTCTTCTTCTTCTAGAACTCTTCTTCGTTTTCTTCATCTTCCTCTCCATCTTCTTCTTCTTCTTCTTCACCTTCTTCTTCTTCCACGACAACTGCTTCTTTTAATTCTTCTTTTCCTTCTCTTTCTTACTCTTATTCTTATTTTAATTCTAATTCCACTTCTGCATGTTATTCTTCTTCTTAAACTCCTTATTCTTCTTCTTCTGTTCTTCTTCTTCTATTCATCTTCTTCTTTCCTTCCTTCTAATTTTAATTTTTCTTCTTCTTCTTCATCTATATCCTTTTCTTCTTCATCTTCTCTTTCTTCTTCTTCTTCTTCTTCTTTTTCTTCTTGTTCTTCTTCTTCTTCTTCTTCTTCTCCTTCTTATTCTACTTCTTCCTCTTCTTCTTCTTCTTCCTCTTATTCTTCTTCTTTTTCTTCTTCTTCTACAACTACTTCTTCTTCCCTTTCTCCTTCTTTTTCTCTTTCAACTTTATCTCTTCTTCTTCTTCTTCCTCATCTTCCTCTTCCTCTTCTTCCTCTTCTTCTTTTTCTTCTTATTCTTCTTCTTCTACTACTTCTTCTTCTTATTCTTCTTCCTCCACTTCTTCTTCTTCTTCTTCTACTTTTTCATCATCTTCTTCTTCTTTTTCTTCTTCTTCTTCTTCTTCTTCTTCTCCTTTTCCTATTCTCCTTCTTCTTCTTTTTCTTCTTTTTCATGCTCTTCTTCTTCTTCTTCTTCTTCTGTTCCCTTCCCTTCTCTTTCTTCCCGTCTTCCCCTCCTTTTTCTTCTTCTTATTCTCCTCCTCCTCCTCCACCACCTTCTTCTTCTTCTTGTTCTTCTTCTTATTCTTCTTATTCTTCTTCTTCTTCTTCGTCTCCTCCTCCTTCTTCTTCATCTTTTTCATTTTCTTCTTATTCTTCGTATTCTTCTTCTATTTCCTCTTCTTCTCCTTCAACTTCTTCTACTTCTTCTTCCTCTACATCTTCCTCTTTTTCTTCTTATTCTTACTCCTTTTCTTCTTCTCCTTCTCCTTCTTCTTCTTCGTCTTCTTCGTATTCTTATTCTTATTATTGTTCTCATTATTTAATATTAGTATTATTGTTATTATTGTTATTATTATTATTATTGTTATTATTATTATTATTGTTATTATTATTCTAATGCTACTTCTACTTCTACTTCTTCTTTTTCTTCTTCATTTTGTTAATAAATTATTATAATTATTACTATAGTTATTAATATGATTAGTATTCTTCTTCTTCCTCTTCTTCTTCCTTTTCTTTTTCTTCTGATTCTTCTTCTTCTACTACTACTTCTACTTCTTCCTCTTTTCTTCTCCTTCTTCTTTGTCGTCTTCTTCATCTTCTTATTCGTCATCTTCTTCTTCTTCTTCTTCTTCTTCTTGGTCTTTTTCTTCTTCTTCTTCTTTTTCTTCTTCTTCTTCTTCTTCTTCTTCTTTGTCTTCTTCTTTTTCTTTGACTTCAACTTCTTCATCTTCTTCATCTTCTTCGTCTTCTTCTTCTTTGCCTTCTTCTTCGTCTTCTTCTTTGACCTCTTCTTCTTCTTCTTCTTCGTCTTCTTCGTCATCTTCTTCTTTGTCTTCTTTGTCTTCTTCTCCTTCTTCGTCTTAATCTTCTTCTTCTTCTTCTTCTTCTTCTTCTTCTTCTTTCCCTCCTCCTTTTGCTCCTCCACCTTCTTTTTCTTCTTCTACTCCTCCTCCTCCTCCTCCACCACCTCCTTCTTCTTCTTCCTCTCTTTTTCTTCTACTTCACCTTCTAGTACAACTACTTCACCTTCCTCACCTTCTCTTCTTCTCTTGCTTCTTCTTCTTCTTCTGATAATTCTATGCTACCACTTGTTCTTTTTCTTCTACTTCTACTCCCTCTTCTTCTGCTTCTTCTTCTTCATCATCTTCTTCTCCTTTTTCTCCTTCTTCTACCATTTCCACTTCTTCTTCTTCTTCTTCTCCTTTTTCTTCTGGTTCTTATTCTTATACTTCTTCTTCTTCTCCTTCTCCTTCTTCTTCTTCTTCTTCTACTTATCGTACTTCTTCTTCTTCCTCTTCCTCTTCTTCTTTTTCGTCTTCTTCTTATTATTGTTGTTATTATTATCATTATTATTATTATTATTATTATTCTTGTACTCTTCCTTGTTCTTCTTCTTCTCCTTCTTCTTTTTCTTCTTCTTCTTTTCTCCTATTTCTTCTTCTTTTTTATCTTACTCTCCTTCTTCTTCTTCTCCTTCTTTATCTTCTCTTTCTTCTTCTTCTTCTTCTTCCTCGACCTCCTTCTCTTCTTCTCCTTATACTTCTACTTTAACTTATTCTCCTTCTTCTCCTTCCTCTTTTTCTTCTCCAACTTCTACTTTTTATTCTTCTTCTTCTTCACCTTCTCCTTCTTCATCTTCTTGTTGTTCTACTTCATCTTATTCTTCTTCTTCTTTCTTCTCTTCATATTACTACCATTACTATTATTGTTATTATAATTATAATTATTATTATTATTATTATTTTTCTTATTGTTTTTCTTCTTCATCATTTTCTCCTACTTCTTCCTCTTCTTCTTGTTTATCTTCCTCTCCTTCTTCTTCTACTTCTACTTCTTCTTCTTCCTCTTCTTCTACTTCGTTCTCTTCTTCTTCTTCTTCTTCTTCTCCACCTCCTTCTTCTTCGTCTTTTTCTTTCTTCTTCTTATTCTTCTTCTACTTCTACCACTCCTTTTTCTTCTTATTTTTATTGTTATTATTCTACTTCTTCTTCTACTTCTTTTTCTTTGTCTTTTATTATTATTATTATTATTATTGTTAAAATTATTATTATCATTATTACAATTATTTCTATTCTTCTTACACTTCTACATCTTTTTCTTCTTCTTATTATTATTCTTCCTCTTCTTTGTCTTCTTATTTTCCTTCTTTTCTTCTTCTACCTCTTCTATTTCTTCTTCTTTTTCTCCCTCTTCTGCCTCTTCTTCTTCTTCTTCTTCTTCTTCTTCTCCTTTCCCTTCTTCTTCTTATTATACTTCTTTTTCATCTTCTTCTTCTTCTTCTTCCCCTTCCCTTTCTTCTTCTTCTTCTACATACTTTTTTCTACTTCTTTTTATTATTATTATTTTTGTTGTTCTTCTTATTATTATTACCAAAAAAATTGTTCCTCCTCTTTTTCTTCTTCTTCTTCTTCCTCTCCTTTTACTTCTCCTCCACCTCCTCCTTCTTCTTGTTATTGTTTTTCTTCTCCTCGTTCTTACTCACCATAATCTTCATCATCTTATGACTAATTTTATTATACTTCTTCTTCTTCTTCTTCTTGTTTTTCTTCATCTTTTTCTTCTTCTTCATCTTCTTCCAATTCTACTTTTTATTCTTCTTGGTCTTGTACTTTCTTCTTCTTCTACTTCTCCTTGTCCTCCTTCTTCTTCTTCTACTTCTTGTTCTTCTTCTTCTTCTTCCTTTTCCTCCTGCTCTTCAACTTCTTCTTCTACTTCTTCTTCTTCCACTTCTTCTTCTTCTTCTTCTTCTTCTTCTTCTTCTTCTTCTACTTCTTTTTCTTCCTCTTTGTCTTCATCATTATCATCTTCTTCTTCAACTTCTTTTTCTTCTTCTTCATCATCATCTTCTTGTTGTTGTTCTTCTTCTTCTTCTTCCTCATCATCTTCTTCTTCTTCTTCTTCTTCTTCTTCTTCCTCCTCCTCCTCTTCTACATCTACTTTTACTTCTTCTTCATCATCCTCTTCTTCTTCTTCTACTTCTTGTTCTTCGTCTTCTCCTTCCTCTCTTCTTCTTCATCTACCTCCTCTTCTTTTGCTTCTTCTTCCTCATCATCTTCTTATTATTATTATTATTATTGTTCTTCTTCTTCATTTTCTTCCTCTTCTTCTTTTCCTTCTTCTTCTTCCTCTTCCTCTTCTTCCTCTTCTTCTTCTTCTTCTTCTTCTTTTTCTCCTCCTCCTTTGCCTTCTCTTCTTCTGGTACTTCTACCTCTCCTTGTTTTCTTCTTCTTCTTCTTCTTCTTCTTCTTCTTCTTCTTCTACATCTTCTCTTTTCTCTTTTTCCTCTTCTTTTTCTTTTTCTTATTCTTTTTCTTCTTCTCCTTCTCCATCTTCTTCTTCTTCCTCTTATAATTCTAATTCTACTTCTTCTTCTACTACTCATTCTTTTCTTCTCCTTTTTCTTCATTGCCTCTCCATTTTCTACTACTTCTTCTTGTTCTTCCTTGTTTTCTTTTTCTTCTTCTTCACCTTCTCCTTCTTATTATTATTAATATTATTATTATTATTATTCTACTTCCTCTTCTTCTTTTTCTCTTTCTTCTTCTTCTTCTTCTTTTGCTTCTACTTCTACTACTTCTTCTTCTTGTTCTTATTCTTCTTCTTCTTCTCCTTCTCTTTCTTCTTCTTCACCTTCTTCTTCATCTTCTTCTTCCTCTTCTTCTTCTACTTTTCCCTTTTCTTTTTCATCTTCTTTTTCTTCTTTACCATCTTCTTCATCTTTTTCTTCTTCTTCTTCTTCGCTTTCTTCTTCTTCTTCCTCCGCCTCTTCTACTTCTTGTACTTCTTCCTTTTCTACTTCTTCGCCTTCTTCTTCTTCCTCTTTTTCTTCTTCTTCTTCTTCTTCTACTTCTGCTTCTTCTTTTTCTTTCTCTTCCACCTCTTCTTCTTCTTCTTCTTCTTCTTCTTCATCTTCTTCTTCTTCTTTTTCTTCTTCTTCATCATATTCTTCATCTTCTTCATTTTCTTCTTCATTCCTTCTTCTACTTCATTGACTTCTTCTTCTTCTTCTTCCACTTGCTCTTATTTTTCCTCTTCTTCCTATTCTCCTTCTTCTTTTTAATCTTCTTCTACTATATCTTCTTCTTCTTCTTGTTGTTTTACTTCTTCTTTTTCCTCTTCTTCTTCTTCCACTTCTTCTTTCTTTTCCTCTTCTTTCTTTTCCTCTTCCTCCTTTTCTTCTTTATCATCTGTTTCTCCTTCTTCTTTTTCTTCCACTTCTTCTTCTTCTTCATCATCTTCTTCTTCTTCTTCATTTTCTTCCTCATCTTCTTCTTTTTCTTTTTCTTCTTCTTCTACTCCTTCTTCTTCTTCTTCTTCATTTCTACTCCTTCTTGCTCTTTCTACTCTTGTTCTTCATCCTCTACTTCTTGTTGTTATTCTTCTTCTTCGCCTTCTTCTTCTTCTCTTTCTCCTTCTCCTTCTTCTTGTGCTTCTTCCTCTTCTTCATATTCATCTTCTTCTTTTTCTTAATCTTCTTCTACTTATTATTATGATTATTACTATTATTATTATTTTTCTCTCTTATTCTTCTTCTCCAGCTTCTTCTTCTGCTTCTTCTTCTTCGTCCTTTCCTTACTTTTTGCTCCTTCTATGCCTTGCTCTTCCTCTTCTTCTTCTTCTTCTACTTTTTCCTCTTTCTCTTCTCCTTCTTCATTTTTTTCTTCTTCTTCTTCATGTTCTCGTGCTTCATCTTCTTCTTCTTCTTCTTCTTCCTCTTTCTTTTCTTCTTCTTCTCCTTTCTCTTCTTCTTTTTCTTCTTCTTCTTCATCATCATCATCTTCTTCATCAGCTTCTTCTTCTTCTACTTCTTCTTCCTCTTCTTCTTCTTCTTCTTCCACTTCTTCTTCTTCTTATTTTTCTTCTTCCTCCTCTTCAACTTCTTCATCTTTATCTTCCTCCTCTTCCACTTCTTCTTCTTCTTCTTCTTCTTCATCTTCATCTTCGTCTTCTATTTCTTTTTCGTCCTCTTCATCTTCTTGCACTTCCTCTTCTTCCTCTTCTTGTTCTTCTTCTTTTTCGTTTTATTTTCTTCTTCTTCTTCTTTGTCGTCATCTTCTTCTTATTTTTCTTCCTCTCCTACTCCTCCTCTTCCTCCTGCTCCTCCTCCTCCTCCTTGTTCTTCTTTTCTTCTTCTCCTCCTCCTCCTTCACCATCTTCTTCTTCGAATTCTTTCTCTTCTTCTCCTTCTTCTTCTGCTTCATCATCATCATCATCATGTACTTCTTCTTCTCCTTCTTCTTCTTTTTCTTCTCCATCTTCTTCTTCTTGTTGTTCTCCTTTTTCTTCTTCTCCTTCTTTTTATTCTTATTCTTTTTCTTCTTCTCCTGATCCTTCTTCTTCTTCATCATCTTAATATCTTAATTCTATTCCTTTTTTTTCTTCTGCTCCATCTTCCTTTCTTCTTCTTCTTCTTCTTATCATTAATCTTGCTCTCCATCTTCTTCTTTTTCTTCTTCTCCTTCCTTTTCTTCTCCTTCTACCTGTTCTTCTTCTTTTTGTTCCACTCGTTTTTCTTTTTCTTCTTATTGTTTTTTTTTCTTCTTCTTCTACTTGTTCCTCTTCTAATTCTTCTTGTTGTAATTATTACTATTGTTCTTCTTTTTCTTCTTCTTCTTCTTCTTTGCCTTATTCTTCTTCTTCTTCTTCTTCTTCTTCTTCTTTTTCTTCTTCTCCTTCTCCTTCTTCTACTTCTCCTTCATCATCAACATCTTCCACTCTTTCTTCTTCTCCTCCACCTTTGATTTCTTCTTCTTCTTCTTCTTCTTCTTCTTCTTCTTGTACTTCTTCTTTTTCTTCTTCTTCTTCTTCTTCTTCTTCTTCTTCTTCTTCTGCTTCTTCTTCTTCTTCTTCTTCTTCTTCTCCTTCTTCTTCTACTTCTTTTTTTTCTCCTTCTTCTTCTTCGTCATTCTTCTCCTTCTTCTTCTTCGCCTTCGTCTTCTTCTTCGTCTTCCTTTCCTTCTTCTTCTTCATATTCTTCTTCATCTTCTTCTTCGTCTTCCTCTTCGTCTTCTTCTTGTTATTCTTCTTTGTCTTTGTCATCTTCTTCTTCTTCTTCATCTTCTTCTTCTTGTTCTTCTTCTTCTTCGTCTTCTTCTTCGTGTTCATCTTCTTCATCTTCTTCTTCGTCTTCTTCTTCTTCGTCTTCTTCTTCTTCTTCTTCATCATCTTCTTTGTCTTCTTCTTCTTCGCCTTCTTTGTCTTCTTCTTCTTTTTCTTCTTCTTCTTCTTCTTCTTCTTCTTCTTCTTCTTCGTCCTCCTCTTCTTCTTCTTCTTCTTCCTCCTCCTCTTCTTCTTCTTCTTCTTTTTCTTATTCTTCTTCTACTTATTCTACTCCTTCTTCTTCTTCTTCTACTTTTTTTTCTTCTATTCCTTTTTCTTCTTCTTCTTCAACTTCTTCGTCTTATAATTCTTTTTCTTCTTCTTCTTGCTCTTCTTTTTCTTCTTCTTCGTTTTCTTCAACTCCATCATCTCCTTCTTTTACTTCTTCTTTTTCATCATCTTCTTCATCTTCTTCTCTATCTCCTTCTTCTTGTACTACTTATTCTACTTGCTTTTCTTGTTCTTCTTCATCTTCATTTTTTTCTTCTTCTTCTTCTTCTTCTTTTACTTCTTCTTATTCTTCTTCCTCTTCTTCCCTTTCTTCTTCTTCTTCTTCTTCTTCTTCTTCTTCTTCTTCTTCGTGTTCTCTTTTTCATCTACTTCTACTTCTTTGTCTTCTTCTTCTTATTCTTCTTCTTCTTTTTCGTGTTCTTCTTCTTGTTGTTCCTCTTCGTCTTCTTCTTCTTCTTCTTCGTTTTCGTTTTCTTCTTCTTCGTCTACATCTTCTTCTTCTTCTTGTTCTTCTTCTTCTTCATCTTCTTCCTCTTCTTCTTCTTCTTCTTCTTCTTCTTCCTTTACTTCTTATTCTTCTTCCTCTCCTTCTTTTTCTTCTTGGTCTTATTCTTCTTCTTCTTCTTCTTTTTCTTTTTCATCTTCTCCTTCTTCCTTTTCTTTTTCTTCTGTCTTCTTCTTCTTATTATTATTATTCTTCTCCTCCTTTTTCTTCTTCTACTTCTTCTACTTCTTCTTCTTCTTCTTCCTCTTCTTCTTCTTCTTCTTCTTCTACTTCGTATTCTACTTCTTCTTTTCTCCTCCTCCTCCTCCGTCATGTTCTTCTTCTTCTTCTTCTTCATTTTCCTCTCTTACTTTTTGTTCTCTATTCTTCTTCTATTTCTTCTTCTTCTTCTTCTTCGACTTCTTCTTCTCCTTCTTCTTCTTTTTCTTCTCCTCCACCGTCTTCTTCTTCTTCTTCTACTTCTAGTTCTTCTTATTCTTATTATTCTTCTTCTTCTCCTTCTCCTTCGCCTACTTATTCTTCTTCTTCTTCTTCTACTTCATCTTCTTCATCTTCTTCGGCTTCTTCTTCTTCTTCTTCTGCTTCTTCTTCTTCTTCATCTTCTTCTTTTTCTTCTTCTTCTTCTATTTCTTCTTCTTCTTCTTCATTTTTTTGTCTTTCTTTTTGTTCTCTATCTCCTTCTTCTATTTGTTCTTCTTCTTCTTCTTCTTTCTCCTCTTCTCCTTCTCCTTCTTCTTTTTCTACTTCTAGTTCTTCTTATTCTTATTCTTCTTTTTCTCCTCCTCCTCCTCCTTCTCCTACTTCTTCTTCTTCTTGTTCTACTTTTGCTTCTTCTTCTTTTTCTACTAATATTATACTTATTATTATTGTTAATATTGTTATTATTAT
>JAIUJO010003046.1:12500-32500 GCA_023846275.1 Vanilla planifolia | reverse complement strand
GTTCTTCCTTATCTTCTTATTCTTCTTCTGATTCCTCTGCTTCTTCTTCTACTTCTTCTACTTCTTCTTTTTCTACTTCTTCTTTATCGTATTCTTTTTCTTCTTCTTCCTCTTCTTTGTCTTCTTCTTCCTATTCTTCTTCCACTTCCACTTTGTCTTCTTCTTCTTCCCCTTCTTCTTCCTTTTTCTCTTCCTCTTCCTTTTCTTTGTCTTCTTATTCTTCTTCTTCTTCCTCTTCTTCTTCTTCTTCATCATCTTTTTCTTTCTTCCTTATTTCATCTTTCTTTTTCAATCATCCTTCTTCTTTCTTCCTACTACCTTCCTCTTTCTTCCTTCTTCCACCTTCTTTCTTCCCTCTTCATTCTTCTTTCTCCCTCTTTCTTTTTCATCATCATCATCTTCTTCTTCCTTTCCTCTTTTTTCTTCTTCATCTTCTTCCTCTTCTTCTTCCTCGTAATCTTCTTCTTCTTGTTCTTCTTCCTCCTCGTCTACTTCTTCTTCTTCTTATTCTTCTTCTACTACTTCTTCTACTTCTTATTCTTCTTCTTTTCCTCTTCTTCCTCTTCCTCTTCTTCTTCTTCTTCTTCTCTTCTTCTTCCTCTTCATCTTCTACTTCTTGTTCTTCTTCCTCTTTCCTTTCTTCTTTCTCTTCATCTTCTCCTTTTTCTTCTTCTTCCTCTTCTTTCTCCTCTAGTTCCTCTTCATTCTCTTCTTCTACTTTCTCTTCTTTTACTTCTTCTTCCACTTTTTCTTCTTGCTCTTCTTTTTCTTCTTCTCTTTTTTTTTTCTTATTCTTCTTCTTCTTCTTCTTCCCCTTTTTCATCTTCTTCTTCTTCCACTTCTTCTTCCTCTTCTTCCTATTCTTCTTCTTCCTCTTCCTCCTATTCTTCTCTTCTTCATCCTCTTCTTCCTCATCTTCTTCTTCTTCTTCTTCTTCTTCCTCCTCTCCTCTTCTTCTTCTTCTTCGTCTTCTTCTTCTTATTCTTCCTCTTTTTCCTCATCTTCCTTGTCATCTTCTTCTTCTTCTACTTCTTGCTTCGTTTTCTTCTTTTAAATCTTCTTCATCTTTTTCTTTTTCTTCTTATTCAACTTCCCCATCTTCTTCTTCTTCTTCTTCTCTCATCCTCTTTTTCTTTCTTCTTCTTCTTCTTCTTCTTCTTCTCTTCTTCTTCTTCTACTTCTTCTTCTTCTTCTTCTTCTTCTTCTGCTTTTCCTCCTTTTCTTCTTCTTGTTCTTTTTCTACTTCTTTTTCTTCATTGTTTTCTTGTTCCTAATCTTTCTCTTCCTCTTTTCCTTATTTCCCTTCTTCTTATTTTTATTCTTATTCTTCCTGTTCTATCGCATCCTCCTCTTATTCTTCTTTCTCTTCTTCCTCGTCTTCCTCATTTTCTTCCTCTTCTTCCTCTTTTTCTTCTATTTTCTCTTCTTCTTTTTCTTTTTTTCTCTCCCTTCTTCTTCTTCCTATTCTTGTCGTTCTTATTCTTCTTCTTCCTATTCTTCTTGTTCTTGTTCTTCTTTTTCCTCTTCTTCTTCTTCTTCTTCTTCTTCCTATTCCTCCTATCTCCTTCTTCTTCTTCTTCTTCTTCTTCTTCTTTTCCTTCTTCTTCTGCCTCTTCTCCTTTTTCCTCAACATCTTCGCCTTCTTCTTCTTCTCCTTCCTCTTCTTCTTCTACTTGTTCTTCTTCTTCTTCCTCTATTTCTTCTTCCTCTTCATCTTATACTTCTAATTCTTCTTCGTCTTCTCCTTCTTCTTCTTCTTTTTCTTCTTTTTCTTCTTTGTCTTCTGCTTGTTGTCCTCCATCCTCTTCTTTTTCATCTTTTCTTCTTCTTCTTCTTCTTCTTCTTCTTCTTCTTCTTCTTCTTCCACTTTTTTTCCTCCACTAGCTCACTTCTTCCTCTTCTTCTTCTTACGCATCTTCTTTTCTTCATCTTATTTTTCTTTTTGTTATTCTTCTTCTTCTTCTCATTCTTTTTCTTCTGGTTCTCCTTCTTCTTCTTCTTTTTCTCCTTCTTCTTCTTCTTTTTCTCCTTCTTCTTCTTTTTCTCCTTCTTCATCTTCTTCTTCTTCTTATGCTTCTTCCTCTTCTTCATTTTCTTCTTGTTCATTTTCTTCATCATGTTCCTCTTTTTCCTATTCCTCGTCTTCTTCTTCTTCTTCTTCCTCTTCCACTTATTCTTCTTCCTTATCTTCCTCACCTTCTTCTTCTTCTTCTTTTTCTTCTTCTTCTTCTTTTTCTTCTTCTTCTTTCACTTCTACTTTTTCTTCTTCTTCTTCTTTCCTCTTCTTCTTCTTCTTCTTCTCCTTCTTCATCTTATTCTACTTCTTTTCCTTTTTTTGTTCTTCTTCCTCTACTTTTTGTACTTCTTCTTCTTCTTCCTACTCCACTTATTCCTCATCTTCCTCTAATTCCTCTTGTTTCTCTTCTTCTTGTTGCTCTACATCTTCTTCATCTTCTTCTTCTTCCTCATCTTCTTCTTGTTCTTCTTCCTGAACTTCCATATCCTCCTCTTCTTCTTGTTCTTCTTCATTCGCTTCTTCCTCTCTTTTCTCTTCTTCGTCTTCTCCTACTACTTCTTTTCGTCCTTCTTTATCTTCCTCTTTTTCTTCCTCTTCCTCTTCTCCTTCTTCTTTTTCTTCTTATTCTTCTTCTCCTCCTTCTTTTTCTTCTTCTTCTTCTTTTTCATTCTCCTCCTCCTCTTCTTCTTCTTCTTTACTTCTTCTTCCTTTTCTTCTTGTTCTTCTTTTTTTTTCTTTTTCTTCTTCTTCTTCTTCTTCTTCTTCTTTTTGTACTTCTTCTTCTTCAACTTCCTCTTTTTCCTCATCTTCCTCTTCTGCTTCTTCGTCTTCTTCTTCTTCTTCTTCTTCTTCCTCCTCTTCTTGAACTTCTTCTTCTTCTTCTTTATCGACTTCTTCATCTTCTTCTTCTCCCTCTTCTCCTTCTTCTTCTTCTTGTTCTTCTTTTTCTTCTACTACTTCTTTTTCTCATTCTTCTTCCTCTTCTTTTTCTTTTTCTTCTTCTTCTTCTTCTTCTTTTTCTACTTCTTCTTTTACCTCCACTAGTTCCTCTTCTTTCTCTTCTTTTTCATCTACCTCCTCATCTTCTTCTTTCTCATCTTCTTGTTATTGTTATTCTTATTCTTCTTCTTCTTCTTCCCTTTTTTCTTCTTCTTTCTCTTCTTCTTCTTCTTTATCCTCCTCAACTTCTTCATTTTATTCTTCCTCTTCTTCCTCCTTTCCTTCTTCAACTTTCTCCTCTTGCTCTTCTTCTTTTTCATCTTCTTCTTCTTCTTTCTCCTCTTCCTCATCCTCTTCTTGTTCATCTTCCCACTTTTTCTACTTCTTTTTCTTCTTCTTCTTCTTCTTATTCTACTTTCTTTTCTTCTTCTACTTTTCTTCTTTTTCGTCTTCTTCTTCTTCTTCTTCTGCATTTTCTACTTCTTCGTCTTCTTCCTCTTGTTTCCTCATCTTCTTTTTCTTCTTCCACTTCTTCTTTATCTTCATCTTTTCCTTCTTTTTATTGTTCTTCTTCTTCTTTTTATACTTCTTCTTCTTCTTGTTTTGCCTCCTTTAGTTCATCATCTTCCTCCTCTTCTTCTTCGTCATCATCTTATTTTTCCTCATGTTCTTCTTTCTTTTCTTCTACTTCTCATTCTTTTTCTTCTTCCTCTTCTTTTACATCTTCCTCTTTTACTTTCTCCACTTCTTCTTCCTTCTATTTCTCTTCTTCTTCTTTTTCTTCAAGTTCTTCTTCTTCCTTCTCTTCCCCTTCTTCCTTTTAGTCTTCATCTTGTTCTTTTTCTTCTTTTGCCATCATCTTCTTCTTCTTCTTTTTCTTCTTCTTCTTCTACTACTGCTTTTCTTTATTTGGTCTTCTTCTTTTTCTGTTGCTTCTTCTTCCACATGTCTTCTTCTTCTTCTTCTTCCTCTTCTTGTTGTCATTCATCTTCTTCAATGTTTTCATTGTCTCCTACAACTTCTTCATCTTCTTCTTTTTCATCATCTTCTTCTTCAACCTCTTCTTTCGCATCCATCTAGTCTTCTTCTTCTTCTTCTTCTTCTTCTTCTTCTTCCTCCTCCTCTTCTTCTTTTTCTTCTTCTTCTTCTCCTCCTCCTCCTTCTTCTTCTTCTTCTTTCTCTTCTTATGATTTTTCTTTTTCTTTTCTTCTTATTCTTATACTTTTTCTTTTTCTTCTACTTGTTCTTCTTCTTGTTCTTGTTCTTCTTCTTATTTATCTTCTTTTTCCTCTTCATCTTCTTCTTCTTCTTCTTCAACTTCTTCCTCTACCTCTTCCTCTTGTTCTTCTTCTTCCTCTTCATGTTTATCTTCTTCTTCTCCTTCTACTTCTGCACCTACTTCTTCTTCTGCTTCTTCTTCTTCTTGTTGTTGTTCTTTGTCTTCCTCTTCTTCTTCTTCCCCCACTTCTTC
Organism: Vanilla planifolia; assembly: GCA_023846275.1. Lineage (NCBI taxonomy): Eukaryota > Viridiplantae > Streptophyta > Magnoliopsida > Asparagales > Orchidaceae > Vanilla > Vanilla planifolia. Next base: position 28,073 of record JAIUJO010003046.1, on the reverse strand, counting down.
CTCTTCTTATTCATATTCTTTTTCTTCTTCTTCTTCCCTCACTTCTTTCTCTTCTTCTTCATATTCCTTTTCTTCTTCTACTAATTCTAGTACTACTACTTCTTATTCTTCTTGTTCTTCTTTTCTTCTTCTTCATCATCTTCTTCCTTCTTTGCCTTCTTATTCCTCTTCTTCTTCTTCCTCTTCAGTTTCTTGTTCTACTACTACATATTCTTCTTCTCCGTCTTCTTCTTCTTCTTCTTCTCTTCCTCCCCTTCTTCATCTTCTTCTTCTTCTTCTTCTACTTCTTCTTCTTCTTCTTCTTCTTCTTCTTCTTCTTCTTCTGCTTCCTCTTCCTCTTCTTCTTCTTCTTCCTCTTCTTCTTCTTCTTCTTCTTCATCTTCTTCTTCTTCTTCTTCTTCTTCTTCTTCTCCCTCTTTTTCTTCTTCTTCTTCTTTTTCTTCTTCTTCTTCTTCTTCTTCTTCTTCTTCTTATTCTTCTTCTACTTCTTCTTCTTCTTCTTCTTCTTCTTCTTCTTCATCTTTTACTTCTTCTCTTCTTCTTTTTCTTCTTTTTCTTCTTCTTCTTCTTCTTCTTTCACATCTTCTTCCTCTTCTTCTTCTTATTCTTCTTCTTATTCCTCTACTCCTACTTCTTCTTCTTCTTCCTCTTTCTCTTCATCTTTTTCATCCTTTTCTTCTTTTTCTTCCACTTGAATTTTGTCTTCTTCTTCCTCTTCCTATTCCTTTTCCTCTTCCTCTTCCTCTTCTTCTTCTTCGTTTTCTTCTGCTTCTTATTCATTCTTCCTTCTTCCATCTTACTTCTTCCTTTGTCCTTCTTACTTCTTCCTTTTTCCTTCTTCATCTTCCTCATCATCTTCTTGTTCTTCTTCTTTCTCTTCCTCCACTTCCTCTTTTTCTTCTTCTCCTTTTTCTTTTACTTCTACTTCTTCCCCTTCTTCTACTTCTTATTCTTTTTCCTCTTTTCTTCTTTTCATTCTTCTTCTTCTTCTTCTTCTTCTTCTTCTCTTTTTCTTCTTCATCATCTTCTTCTTCTTCTTCCTCCTCCTCTTCCTCTTCTTCTTCTCTTCTACTTTTTCTTCTTCTTTTTCCTCTTCTTCTTCTTCTTCTTATTCTTCTTCTTTATCTTCATATTCTCCTTCCCCTTATTCTTTTTCTTTTACTTCTACTTCTTCTTCGTCTTCTTCTTCCTCCTCTCCTTCTTCATCTACTAGTTCTTCTTCTTCTTCTACGACATCTTCTTCTTACTCTTCTTCATCATCATCATCGTCATGTTCTTCTTCTTCTTCATCGACTTTTCTTCTTCAACATCATCGGTTTCGTCAACTTCATCTATTTCTTCTTCTTTTACATCTACTACTTCTTTGTATTCTACTTCTTCTACATCTTCTTCCTCTTCTTGTTCTTATTCTTTTTCTGATACCTCCTCTCCTTCTTCTTCTTCTTCTTCATCTTCTTCTTCCTTGTTTTCTTCTTGCTTCACTTCCACTTTGTCTTCTTCTTGCTCTTCTTCTTCCTCTTCCACTGCCTCTTCTTCGTCATTGTCTTCTTCTTCTTCTTCTTCTACTTCTTCATTCTTCCTTCTTCCATCTTCCTTCTTCCTTCGTCCCTCATATTTCTTCCCTCTTCCTTCTTCCTTTTTCTCTCATCCTTCTTCCATCTTATTTCATTCTTCTTCTTTCTTCTTTCTTTTTTCATCTTTCTCCCTCTTTCTTCTTCTTCCTCTTCTTCGTCTTCTTCTTCTTCTTCATCATCATCATCTTCTTCTTCTTCTTCCTCTTCCTCCACTTCTTCTTTTTCTTCTTCTTCTACTACTTCTACTTCTTCCCTTTTCTCTTCTCCTTCTTCTTCTTCTTCTTCTGCTTCTTCATCATCCTATTCTTCTTCTTCTTCTTCTTCTTCTTCTTCTTCTTCTCCTTTGCTTCTTCTTCTACTTCAACTTCTTCTTCTTCTTCTTCCTCCTCTTCCCCTTCTTCTTCCTCTTCTACTTCTTTTCTTTCTCTTTTTTTTCGTCACCTTCTTCTTCATCTTCTTCATAATCATCTTCTTCTTCTTCTTATTCTTATTCTTTTTTTCTTCTACTTCTTCTTCTTTGTCTTCTTCTTCCTCCTCTTCTTCTCTTTTGACTTCTTCTTCTTAATTTTCTTCATTTTCTACTACTTCTTCTTCTCCTACTACTACTACTAATATTTCTTCTTCATCTTCTTCTTCTTCTTCTTGTTCTTTTTCTACTTCTTCCTTTTTTTCTCCTCTTGTTCCTCCTCTTTCTTTTCTTCTTCTTTCTTTTCTAATTCTTCTTCTTCTTCTTCTCTTTTTGTTTCTTCTACTTCTTCTTCTACTTCTACTTCTTCTTCCTCCTATTTTTCTTCTTCGTTATTTTCATCTTCCTCTTCTTCCTCTTTTTCTTCTTCCTCCTCTTCTTTCTCTTCCACTTGTTCCTCTCTTCTTCATCTTCCCCGTCCTATTCTTCTTCTCCTTCTTCTTCTTCTTCTTGCTCTCCTCTTCTACTTCTTCCTCATCTTCTTCTTCTTATTCCTCCTCTTTTTCCCCATCTTCCTAGTCTTCTTCTTCTACTACTACTGTTTGCTTCTTCTTCGTCTTCCAAATCTTCTTCTTTCTATTCTTCTCCTTCTTCTTCTTCCTTTTCTTCATCATCTTCTTCTTCTTCTCCTTCTTCTTCTCCTTCTTCTTCTTTTACTTTTCCTTATTTTCTTCTTCTTCTTCTACAACTACTTCTTCTTCTTCTTCCTCACCATGTTCCTCATCATTATCATCATCTTCTTCTTCTTCTATGCTTCTTTCCCTTCTTCTTCTTTATATTCTTCTTATTCTTCCCCATCTACTTCTTATTCTTCTTCCCAATCTTCCTTTTCTTTTCCTTCCCCATCTTTCTCGTCTTCTTCTTCTTCTTCTTGCTCTTCTTCAATTTCTTCTTCTTCTTCTTCTCTTTCCTATTCTTCTTCTTCTTCTTCTTCTTCTTCCTCCTCCTCCTTCTCTTTCTCTTCTTCTTCTACTTCCTATTCCTTTTGTTTTTCTTCTAATCCTTCTTCTTCTTCTTCTTCTACACCTATTTCTTCCTCCTCTTCTTCATCTTCCTCATCTTCATTCTCTTCTTCTTTGTCTTCTTCATCTTTTTCTACTTCTTCCCCTTTGCCTTCTTCTACTTCTTCTTCTTCGTCTTCATCTTCTTGTTGTTCTTCTTCTACTACTACTAATGCTTCTTCCTCTTTATCTTCTTCATTTACCTCTTCTTTTTGTGCTGCTGCTTCTTCTTTTTCTCCTCTTCTTTCACTTTTTCATCTTGTTCTTCTTCTTCTTCCTCTTCTTGTTGTTGTCTTGTTTTCTTCATCATCTTCTTCTTCCTCTTCTTCATCTTCTTCCTAATCCTCTTGTTCTTCTTGCTTGCCTTCTACTTCAACTTCTTACTCATCTTCCTCATCTTCTTCTTCTTGTTCTTCTTCTTCCTGTTCTTCCTCTTCTTCTTCTTCTTTCTGTTACTCTTCTTCTTCTTCTTCTTCTTCTTCCTCCTCATCTTCATCTAGTTTTTCTCCTTTATCTTCTTCTTCTTCTTCTTCTTCTCCTTCCTCTTCTTCTTCTTCTTCTTCATCTACTACTTCTTCTCATTTTCCTTCCTCTTCTTCTTCTTCTTCTTCTTCTTACTTTGCTTCTCATTTTTGCTCATTTTCTCCTTTTTCCTCATCGTCTTCTACCTCACCTTCTTCTTCTTCTTCTCCTTCTTTTTCTTTCTCCTCTTTCCCATCTTCTTCTTCCTCCACTTTCTCTGCTTCTTCCTTTTCTTCTTATTCTTCTTCCCTTTCTTCTTCTTCTTCCCCTTCTTCTACCACTAGTACTACTACTACTACTTCTTTACTTCTTAATCTTCTTCTTCTTCTTCTTTTTCCTTTTCTTCTTCCTCTTCTTCTTCTTTCTCCTCCTCTTGTTCTTCCTCCTCTTTTTCTTCAACTTCTTCTTCTTCTTCTACTTTTTTCTTCTTTTTCTACTTCTCCTTATTATTATAATTATTATTATTATTATTATTATTATTATTATTATTCTTGTTCTTTTTCTTTTTCCTCTACTACTATTTCTTCTTCCTCCTCTTCTTCTTCTTCTTCTTCTATTACTACTTCTTCTTCCTTTTCTTCTTCTTCTTCTTCTTCTTCTTCTTATTCATTGTCATCTTCTTTTTCTTCTTCTTCTTCTAGTTCTACTTCTTTTTTTTTTCTTCTTCTTCTTCCTTTTCTTTTTCTTCTTCATCATCTTCTTCTTCTTTTTCAACTTCTTCTTCTTGTTCTTCTACTTCTTCGTCTTCTTTTTCTTCTTATATCCCTTATTCTTCTTCTTCTTTTTCTTCTTCTTCTTCTTCCTTTTCTTCTTCCTATTCTTCCCCTTTTTCTTCTTTTTCTTCCTCCTCTTTTTCATTTGCACTATATTCTCCTACTTCTTCCTCATCTTCTCCTTGTTTTCATCTTCTTCTTCTCCTCCATTTTCTCTTTAATTAACTTCTACTTGTTCTCCTTGTACTTCTTAATCTACTTCTTCTTCTTCTTCTTCTTTTCTTCTTCTTCTCCTATTTCTTTTCTTCTTATACCTCTTCTACTTCTGCTTCTTCTCCTTCTTTTTCTTCCTCTCCATCTTGATGTTCTTCTAATTTTTCTTCCTCTTCTTCTTGTTCTTCTTCTCCTTCTCTTTCTTCTCTATCTTCTTCTTCTTCTTCTTCTTCTTCTTCAACTTCTTCATCTTCTTCTTTTTCTTCTACTTCTTCTCCTTCTTTTTCTTCTTCTCCTTCTTCTTCTTCTTCTTCTTTATTTTGCTTCTCAATCTTTTTCTTCAACTTTTCCTTCTTCTTCTTCTTCTTGATTCTTCTTCTTCTCATTCTTATTCTACTCCTTTTTGTTCTTCTCCATCTTCTTCTTCTCCTTCTTCTTCTTCTTCTACATGCTCTAATTCTCCTTGTTCTTCCTCCTTTTGTTCTTTTAACTTTTCTTCTTCTTCTTGCTCTTCTTCATCTTCTCCTTGTTCACCTTCTTCTTCTTCTTCTAATTCTTCTCATTCATCTTCTTCATCTTCTTCTCCTTCCTCTTCATCTTCTTCTCCTTCCTCTTCATCTTCTTCTTCTTTGCCTTCTTGTTCTTTGCCCTCTTCTTCTTGGTCATCTTTTTCTTCTGCTTCTTCTCCTTCTTCTCTTTCTTCATCTCCTTCTTCTTCTTCTCTTTCTTCTTTTTCTTTTTCTCCTTCTTCTTCTACTTCTTTTTTATTTTTCTTCTTCTCCTACTTCTTCTTTTTCATCTTCTTCTTCTTCTTTTTCTTCTCTTTCTTCTTCCCCTTCTTGTTTGCCTACTTCTTCTCCTTCTTCTCCTTCATCTTCTTCTTCTTCTTCTTCTACTACTACTACTTCTACTTTCTCTTCTTCTCCTTTTTCTTCTTCCTCTACTTTTTCTTCATCATCATCTTCTTCTTTTAAATCATCTTCCTCTTCTTTTTCTTTTTCTTCTTCTTCTTCTTCTTCTTCTTCTTGTTCCCCTTATTCTTCTTCTTCTTCTTCTCATTCTTCTTCTGCTTCTTCTTTTTCTTCTTCCTCTTCTTCTCCTTCTTCTTCTTTGTCTTCTTCTTCTTCTCCTTGTTTTTCATCTTCTTCTTCTCCTCCTTTTTTCCTTCATCTGCTTCTCCTTCCTCTCTTTCTTCTTCATCTACTTCTTCTTCTATTTCTTTGTCTTCTTCTTCTTCTTCTCCTTCTTCTCCTCCAACTTTTTTTCTTCTACTTCTGCTTCTTCTCCTTCGTTTTCTTCTTCTCCATCTTGATCTTCTTCTTCTTTTTCTTCTTCTTTTTGCTTTTTATTATTACTATTTTTATTATTCATCTTCTTCTACTTCGTCTTCTTCTCACTCTTCTTCTTTTACTTATTCTTCTTCTCGTTCTTCTTCTTTGCCATCTTCTACTTCTTCTTCTTCTTCTACTTCTTCTTCTTCTTCTTCTTCTTCTACTTCTTCTCCTTCTTCTTTTTCTTCTTCTTCTTCTTCTTCTTCTTCTTCTTCTTCTGCTTCTTCTCCTTCTTCTTTTTCTTCTTCTTCTTCTTCTTCTTCTTCTTTAATTTTCTTCTCATTCTTCTCCTTCTTCTTCTCCTTCTTCTTCTTCATCATCTTCTTCCCCTTCTTCATCTTCTTCTTCTTCTTTTACTCCTCCTTCTTCATCCTCTTATTCTACTCCACCTTGTTCTTCTCCATCTTCTTCTTCTTCTTCTTTTTCTAATTCTCCTTGTTTCTCCTCTTCATTTTCTTCTTATTCTTTTACTTCTTCATGGTCTTCTTCATCTTCTCCTTCTTCTCCTTCTTCTTCTTCTTCTCCTTCTTCTCATTCATGTTATTTGTGTTCTTTACCTTCTTCTTCAACTTCTTCTTTGCCTTGTTCTTCTTGGTCATCTTTTTCTTCTGCTTCTTCTCCTTCTTCTTTTTCTTCTTCTCATTCTTCTTCTCTTTCTTTTTTTTTTCCTCCTTCTTCTTCTTTTTTATTTTTCTTCTTCTCCTCCTTTTTTTTCTTTGTCATCTTCTTCTTCCACTTCTTCTCTTTCATCTTTTCCTTCTTTTTTTCCTACTTCTTGTCCTTCTTGTCCTCCATCTTCTTCTTCTTCTTCTTCTTCTTCTTCTTCTTCGTCTTCTTCTTCTGCTTCTTCTTCTTTTTATTCTTCTTATTCTTCTTCTTTTTTTTTCTTCTTCTACTTCTCCTCCTTCTCCTTCTTCACCTTCTTGTTATTCTTCCACATTGTCTCCTTATTATTATTATTTTTATTATTATTACTATTATTATTATTATTATTATTATTCTCCTTCTTCTCCTTCTTGTTCATCTTCATCTTCTTATTCCATTTGTTCTTCTTTTTCTTCATTTGGTTCATCTACCTTTTCATCTTCTTCATCTTCTTCTTCTAATTGATCTTCTTCCTCTTGATCTTCTTCTCTTTGTTCTTCTTCTTCCTTCTCTTCATTTTTGCTTCTTGTTCTGCTACTTCTTCTAATTATTCTTCTTCATGTTCTTGTTGTTCTTCTTCTTCTTCTCCTTCGTTTTCTTTGTATTCTTCTTCCTCTACATTTTTATTTTGCTTCTTATTATTCTGATTCTTCTACTGCATCTACTTCTTCATCTTATTCTTCTTCTCTTCCTCCTCCTCCTCCTCCTTCTTCTTCTTCTGCTTCACTTTCTTCTTCTTTTTTTCATCTCTTTCTTCTTATTCTTCTTCTTCTTCTTCTCCTTCTCCCTCTTCTTTTTCTCCTTCTTCTCCTTCTTCTTTTCCTTCTTCTCTTTCTTCTTTTTCTTCTTATTCTTCGTCTTCTCCTTCTCTTTGTTCTTCTTCTCCTTCTTCTTTTTCTTCAACTTCTTCTTCTTTTGCTTCTTATTTTCATACTTTTTCTTCTTCTTATTCTTCTTCTTATTCTTCTTCTTCTTATGTTTATTCTTCTTTTTCTTCTTCTTCTTCTTCTTTTCCTCCTTCTTTTTGTTGTTCTTCTTCTCCTCGTTTGTCTTATTCTCCATCTTCTTCTTCTACTTCCTCTTCTTCTCCTTCTCAATCATCTTCTCCTTCTACTTCCTTTTGTTATACTTCTTCTTCTTCTCCCTATTCTTCTTCTCCTTCTCCTTTTTCATCTTCTTCGTCTTCTTCATCTTTTTCTTCTTCTTCTCCCTCTACTTCTTCTCCTCTTCTTTTTCTCTTTCTTCTTTTTCATCTCCTCCTTCTACATTTTCTTTTTTATATTCTTCTGCTTCTTCTTCTTCTTCTTCTTGTCCTCCTCATCCATGTCCTCCTCCTCCTCCTCTTTCTTCTTCTTCGTCTCCTACTTTTTCTTCTTCTAATTCTTATTAATATTCTCCTTCTTCCTCCTCTTCTTCTTCTTCTTCTACTTCTTCTCTTTTTCATTCTTCCTCTTATTATTATTCTTCTTTTTCTTCTTCTACTTCTTCATCTTCTTCTTTGTCTTCTTCTTCTTCTCCTTGTTCTCCTTGTTCTTCTTGCTGTTCTCCTTTTTCTTCTACTTCTTCTTTCACTTCTTCCACTTCTTCTTCTTCTTTTGCTTCTTCTTCTTATTCTTCTTCTTCATTTTCCTCTTCTTCTTCTTCTTCTTCTTCTTCTTCTTCTTCTACTTCTTTTCTTCTTCTTCTTTTTCTTCTTCTTCATCTCCTTCTACTTTTACTTCTTCTTCTTATTCTTTTGCTTCATATTCTCCTACTTCTTCTTCTTCTTCTCATGCTTTTTCTTCTCCCTTATCTTCATCACTTTCTCCTCCTTCTTCTCCATCTTCTTCTTCTTCTTCTATTACTTCTCCTTCTTCTTCCCCTTTTTCCTCTTCTTCTTCTTCTTCTTCTTCTTCTTCTTTCTCTTCTCCTTTTTCCCCTTCTTCTTCTTCTTCTTCTACTTCCTTCTCCTTCTTCTTCTTTAGCTTCTTCTTCTCCTTTTTCTTCTTCTCCATCTTCTTCTTCTTCTTCTTCTTCTTCTTCTTCTTCTTCTTCTTCTTCTTCTTCTTGCTTCCTTTTATCATTGTGATTATTTTTCGTCTCCTTCTTCTTCTTCTTCTCCTTCTCCATCTCCTCCTACTTCTTCTTCTTGTTCTTCTTCTCCTTCTTCTTCTTCTCCATCTTTTTCTTCTCCTTCTTCTTCTTCTCCTTCTTTTTCTTCTACTCCTTCTTCTTCTTCTTCTTCTTCTTTAATTTTGCTTCTTATTCTACTTCTTCTTCTTCTTCTTCTTCCCCTTCTTATTCTACTTCTTCTTCTCCTTCTTCTCCTTCTCCTACATCTCCTTCTTCTTGTTCTTCTACTACTACTTCTTCTTCTTCATTTTCTTCCTTTTCTTCTTCTTCATCTTCTTCTTCTTCTTCTTTTTCTTCTTCTAATTTTCTTTTTCTTCTTCTTCTTCAACTACTACTTTTTGTTCTTCTTCCTCTTCCTCTTCATCATCATGTTCTTCTTCTTCTCTTCTTTTCTGTCTACAACATCATCAACTTATTATTATTGTTATTATTATTATTATTATTATTATTATTATTATTATTATTATTATTATTATTATTATTATTATTATTAATTTTCTTCATTTACTTCAGTTATCTCTTCATCATCATCGTCGTCAACATCATCATCATCATCATCATCTTCTTCTTCTTCATCTTCTTCTTCTTCTTCTTCTTTTCTCTTCTTCTTCTTTTTCTTCTTCTTCTTTTTCTCCTTCTACTTTTTCTATTTCTTCTTTTTCTTTTGCTTCATATTCTTCTACTTCTTCTTCTTCTTCTTTATCTTTCTTCTTCTTCTCATGCTTTTTCTTCTTCCACATCTTCATCATCTTCTCCTCCTCCTTATTCTTCTCCATCTTCTTCTTGTTCTTCTTCTTCTTCTTCATCTTCTTCCTCTTCTTCTTCTTCTTCTTCTTCCTCTTCTCTTTTTTCCCCTTCTACTTCTTCTTCTTCTTTACTTCTTCTTTTTCTTCTTCAGCTTCTTCTTCTCCTTTATCTTCTTCTCCATCTTCTTCTTCTTCTTCTTCTTCTTCTTCTTCTTGCTTCTTTTTATTATTGTGATTATTCTTCGTCTTATTCTTCTTCTTCACCTTCTCCTTCTTCTCCTACTTCTCCTACATGTTCTTCTTCTCCTACATGTTCTTCTTCATCTTCTTCTTCTACTTCTTCTTCTTCTTCTTCTCCTTCTTCTTTTTCTTCTTCTCCTTCTTCTTCTTCCACTTGTTTTTAATTTTGCTTCTTATTCTACTTCTTCTTGTTCTTCTTCCCCTTCTTATTCTACTTCTTCTTCTTCTTTTTCTCCTTCTTCTCCTTCTCCTTCATCTCCTTCTTCTTCTTCTTGTTCTTCTACTACTACATCTTCTTCTTCTTCTTCTTCTTCTTCTTCTTCCTTTTCTTCTTTTTCAACTACTACTTTTTCTTCATCTTCCTCTTCGTCTTCATCATCACCTTCTTCTTCTTCTTCTTCATCTTCATCTTCTTCTTCTTCTCTTCTTTCCCTTCTACAAAATCATCAAATTATTATTATTATTAATATTCTGGGTCTACTTCTGCTATCTCTTCATAATCATCATCATCATCATCTTCTTCTTCTTCTACTTCTTGTTCTTTTTCTACTTCCTCTCCTTCTTTTTCTTCTTCTTCCTATTCTTCTTCTTCTTCTACTTCTACTTTTTCTTCTTTTTCTATTTGTCCTTTTTTTTCTTCATCTTCTTCTACTACTACTACTTCTTCTTCTTCCTTCTCCTCCCCTTCTATTCTTCTTCTTCTTGTTCTTCTACTTCTTCTACTACTTCATTACTACTTTTTCATCTTCCTCTTTTTCTTCTTCGTCTTCTTCTTCCAACTCTCCTTCTTCTTTTAGTTCTTTAACTTCCTCTTTGTTTTCTTCTTCTTCTTCTTCTTCTACCTCTACTTTTTCTTCTTTTTCTTCCTCTCCTTCTTCATTGTCTTCTTCTTATTCTTCTTCTTCTTCTTCTTCGTCTATGACTACTTGTTCTTCTTCCTCTTCTTCTTCGTCTTCTTCTTCTTCTTCTACTTCTTCTCCTTCTTATTTATAATCATCATCATCTTCTTCTTCTTCTGCTTCTTCTCATGCTTCTTCTTCTTCTTGTTCTTCTTCTTCTTCTTCTTTTTCTTTATTTTTCTCCTTATTCTTCTACTTTTTCATCTCCTTCTTCTTCTTCTTCTTCCTCTTATTCTTCCTCTTCTTTTTCTTCTTCGTCTTCTTATGTTCCTCCTCCTTCTTCTTCTTCTTACTCTACTCCTCTTTGTTATTGTCGTTCTTCTTCTTCTTCTTCTTCTTCTTCTTCTTCTTCTGCTTCTTTTCCTTCATCTTCTTCTTCTCCTTCTTCTTTTTCTTTTGCTTCATATTCTCCTACTTCTTCTTCTTCTCTTGCTATTTCTTCTCCTCCTCCTCCTTCTTCTCCATCTTCTTCTTCTTCTTCCTCCTCTTCCTCTTCTTCTTCTTCCTCCTCCTCCTCTTCTTCTTCTTCTTCTTCTTCTTCTTCTACTTCTTCTACTTCTACTTCTTCATCTTCTTTTGCTTCTTCTCCTTCTTTTTCTTTTTCTGCTTCTTCTTCTTCTTCTTCTACTTCTTTTTCTTCTTTTGTTTGCTTCTTTTTATTGCTATTATTGTTCTTCATCTTCTTTTTCTTCTTCTTCTTCTCCTCCTTCTCCTCCTACTTCTTGTTCTTCTTCTTTTAGTTCTTCTTCTCCATCTATTTCTTCTACTTCTTTTTCTCCTTCTTTTTCATTATCCCCTTCTTCTTCTCCTCCTTCCTTTTTATTTTGCATCTTATTTGAAATCTTCTACTTCTTCTTTTTCTTCCTATTTTTATTCTACTTCTTCTTCATCATCATCTTCTTCTTCTTCTTCTTGTTCTTATTCTCCTTCCACTTGATCTCCTTCTTCTACTTCTACTTCTTCTACTACTGCTACAACTACTACAACTTTTTCTTCTTCCTCTTCTTCTTCTACTTCTTCTTCGTTTTCTTCTTCTTCTTCTCTTTCTCCTTCTTCTTCTTCTTCTTCTTCTTCCACTTTTTGTTCTTTCTCTAATTCTCCTTCTTCCTATTATTATTATTATTATTCTTTTTCTTTTTCTTCTTCTTCTTCTTCTTCTTCGTCCCCTTCTTTTTCTTCTCCATCATCTTCTTCTTCTTTTTCATCATCATCATCATCATCATCATCTTCTTCTTCTTCTTCTTCTTCGTCGTCTACTTCTTCTTCTTCTTCTTCTTCTTCTTGTCCTCCTTATTCTTCTTCTTCTTTCTCTTCTTCCACTTCTTCTCCTCCTTTCTCGTTTTCTTGTTCTTCATTTCCTTTTGCATTATATTCTCCTACTTCTACTTCTTCTTCTCCTAATTTTTCATCTTCTTTTTTTGCTTCTTCTTCATCTCCACCTCCTTTTTCTCCTTCATCTTCTTCTCTATCTTCTACTTCTTCATCTTCTTTTTCTTCTTCTTCTTCTTCTTCCTTATCTTCTACTTCTTCTTCTCCTTCTTCTTCTTCTTCTACTACTTCTTCTTCTCCTTCTTCTTCTCCTCCTCCTTCTTCTTCTTCTACTTCTTTTTCTTCTTCTTAATCTTTGTCTTCTTCTTCTCCTACTTCTTCTTCTTCTTCTTATTTTGCTTATTCTCCTTCTTTTTCTTCTTCTCCTTCTTCTTCTTCTACTTCTTGAATTTGGCTTCTTATTTTTCTTCTTCTTCATCTCCTTCTTCTTCTTCTTCTTCTCCTTCTTCCTCTTCTTCTTCTTCTTCTTCTTCTCCTTCTTCATCTTCTTCTTCTTCTTTCCCCCCTCCTTCTTCTTCCTCTACTCTTTTAAGATCTTCTCCATCTTCTTCTTCTTCTTCTTCTTCTTCTTCTTCTTGTTAAAATTCTCCTTGTTCCTCCTCTTCTTTTTCTTCTTTTTCTTCATCTTCTTCTTGCTCTTCTTCATCTTCTCCTTCTTCACCTTCTTCTTCTTCTTCTCCTTCTTCTCATTCATCTTCTTCGGCTTCTTCTCCTTCTTCTTCATCTTCAACTTCTTTGCCTTCTTCTTGGTCATCATTTTCTTTCTTCTTCTTCTTCTTCTTCCTCCTTTTCTTCTCTTTCTTCTTCTCCTTCTTGTTCCCCAACTTCTCCTTCTTCTCTCATCATCATCATCTTCTTCTTCTTGTTCTTCTTTTTCCACTTCTTCCTCTTTTCCTTCTTCATCTTCTTCTTCCTCTTCTTTATCTTCTTCTTCTTCTTCTTCTTCTTCTTCTTCTTCTTCCCCTTCCTCTTATTCTTCTACTTTTTCTTCTTCTTATTCTTCTCCTCCTCCTTCTCTTTCTTCTCCTTCATTTTCTTCTTCTATTCTCCTTATTATTATTATTATTATTATTATGATTATTATTCTCCTTCCTCTTCTTCTTTTTCATCAACCTTTTCATCTTCTTCATCATCATCATCTTCTTCTCCTTCTTCCTTTTTTTTTCTTCTTCTTTTTCATCTTCTGCATCATCTTCTTTTCTTTGTTCTTCTTCTTCCTCTTCATTTTTGCTTCTTGTTCTCCTACTTCTAATTCTTCTTCTTCCTCTTCTTCTTCTTCTTCTTCTTTTCTTCTTCTTCTTCTCCTCCATTTTCTTCTTCTTCTTCTTCTTCTTCTCCTTCTACCTTCTAATTTTGCTTCTTATTCTACTTTTTCTTCTTCTTCTTCTTTTTGTTCCCTTCTTATTGTACTTTTTCTTCTTCTTCTCCTTCTTTCTCTTCCCCTTCATGTCCTTATTCTATTTCTTTTTCTTCTATTTCTTCTTCTTCTTCTTCTTCTTCTTCTTCTTCATCTTCTTCTTGCTGTTCTTCTTCTTTTTCTTCTTCTTCATCTTCTTCTTGTTCTTTTGCTTCTACTTCTACTATCTCTTCATCATCATCATCATCATCATCTTCCTCTTTTCCCTCTTCTACTTCCTCTCCTTCTTTTTCTTCTTCTTCTTCTTCCTCTTCTTCTGCTTCTTCTACTTCTATTACTTTTTCTTCTTTTTCAACTTCTCCTTCTTTTTCTTTTTCTTCTTCTTCTTCTTATACTACTACTACTACTACTACTACTACTACTACTACTACTACTACTACTACTACTATTACTACTACTTCTTTTTCTTCTTCCACTTCTTCTTCTTCTTCTTCTTCTTCTTATTCCTCTTCTTCTTCTTCTCCTTCTCCGTCTTAACCTCTTTTTCTCTTCTTCTTCTACTTTTTCTTCTTTTTTTAACACTCCTTATTATTATTTTTATTATTATTATTATTATTATTCTTCTTCTACTTCTTCTTCTATTCCTACTTCTTTTTTTCTTCTTTTTCTACTACTTCTTTTTCATCATCATCATCATCATCACCATCTTCTTCTTCTTCTTCTTCTTCTTCTTCCACTTCTTTTTATTCTTCATCAACTTCTTCTTCTTTTGGTCTTCTTCTTCTTCTTCTTCTTCTTCGTCTTCATCTTCTTCTTTCTCTTCTTCTTCGTCTTCTTCTTCTTCTTTTTCTTCTTCTTCTTTTCCTTCTTCCTCTTCTTCTCCTTCTTCTTCTTTTTCTTCTTGTTCTTTTTCTTCTTGTTCTTTTTCTTTTTTATTATATTCTATTACTTCTTCTTCTTCTCCTTTTTTTCTCATCTTCTTCTCCTTCTTCTTCTTCTTCTTCTCTGCCTTTTTCTCCTTCATCTTTTTCTCCTTCTTCTACTTCTTCTTCATCTACATTTTCTTCTTCCTCCTCTTCTTCATCTGCTTCTTCTTCTTCATCTCCTACTTTTTTCATCTTCTACTTCTTCTACTTCTACTTCTCCTTATTTTACTTCTTCTCACTCTTGATCTTCTTCCTCTTTTTCTTCTTCTTCCAGCTTTTTCTTATTACTATTATTATTATTCATCTTGTTCTTCTTTGTTTCTTCTCTTTCTTCTTCTTCTGCTTGTTCTTCTTCTCCTTCCTATTCTTTTCCACCTTCATCTTCTTCTTCTTCTTCTTCCTCTTCTTCATCTTCTTCTTCTTCTTCTTCTTCTTCTACTTCCACTCATTTTTCTTCTTCTTTGCCTTCTTCTTCTTTATCTTGCTTCTTATTCTTCTTCTGCTTTTTCTCCTTCTCCTTCTTCTTCTTCTTCTTCCTCTTCGTCTTCTTCTTCTTTTCCTCCTCCTCCTCCTTCTTATTCTACTCCTCTTTGTTCTTCTCCAACTTCTTCTTCTTCTTCTAGTTTTAATTCTCCTTTTTCCTCCACTTCTTTTTCTTCTTGTTCTTCTTCTTCCTATTTGTCATCTTCAACATCTCCTTCTTCTCCTTCTTCTTCTTCTCCTTCTTCTCATTCATCTTCTTCAAGTTCTTGTCCTTCATCTTCACCTTCTTCTTGTTTGCCTTCATCTTCTTGGTCATCATTTTCTTCTACTTCTTCTCCTTCTTCTTCATTTTCTTCTTCTTCCTCTTCTTCTCTTTCTTCTTCTCCTTCTTGTTCTCCAACTTCTTCTCCTTCTTCTCCTTCTTCTCCTTAATCTTCTTCTTCTTCTTCCTCCACTTCTTCTTTTTCTTCTTCTTCCTCTTCATCTTCTTCTTCTTCTTCTTCTTCCTCTTGTTCTTCTTCTGCTTCATCTTCTTCTTATTCTTCTTATTCTTCTTCTTTTTCTCCTTCTTCACCTCCTCCTCGTCCTTCTTCTCCTTCTTTTTCTTCTTCTACTTCTTCTCCTTATTATTATTATTATTATCATTATTATTGTTATTAACCCTCTTCTTCCTCTTGTTCGTCTTCATCTTCTTTTTCTGTTTCTTCTTCTTCTTCTTCTTGCTCATCTACCTATTCATCTTCTTCATCATCATCTTCTTCTCCTTCTTCTTCTTCTGCATCATCTTCTTCTCTTAGTTCTTCTTCTTCCTCTTTTTTTTGCTTCTTGTTCTCCTACTTCTTCTTCTTATTCTAATTCATCTTCTTCTTCTTCTTCACCTTCTTCGTTTTCTTCTCCTTCTTCTTCTTCTTCTTCATCTCCTTCTCCATCATTTTCTTCTTCTTCATCTTTTGCTTCTTATTTTCCAAAATTTTTTTCTTCTTATTCTTCTCCTTATTGTTTCTCTTCTTCTTCTT
>JAIUJO010003498.1:37500-40000 GCA_023846275.1 Vanilla planifolia | reverse complement strand
GAAGAAGAAAAAAAAGGTAGTAAAAGAAGAACAAGAAGTAGAAGAATAAGAGGAGAAAGAAGGCGAAGAAGAAGAAAAAGAAGAATCAGAAAAAGAGGATTAGGAGGACAAGGAGGAAGAAGAAGAAGAGCAAGAAGAAGTAGAAGAAGAAGAAAAAAAACAATATGAAGAAGAAGAAAGAAGAGAAGGAAGAGGAAAGCAGAAGAAGAAGAAGAAGGCATAGAAGAAGAAGTTGAAGAAGATGATGATGAAGAAGAAGAAGATGAAGAAGAAGAAGAAGAAGAAGAAGAAGCAGAAGAAAAATAAGAAGATGAAGAAGAAGAAGAAGAAGAAGAAGAAGCAGAAAGAATATGATGCAGATGAAGAAGAAGAAGAAGAGAAGAAGAAGAAGAAGAAGAAGAAGAAGAGGAAGAGGAAGAAAAAGAAGAAGTAGATGAATAAGAAGAAGAAGAAGTAGAAGAAGAAGAAGAATAAGAAAAAGAAGATGAAGAAGAAAATTACGAGGAAAAAATGAACAAGAGGAAAAGAACAAGAAGAAAAAGAAGAGGAATTAGTAATAGTAGTTGAAGTAGAAAAACCAGAATAAGAAGAAGAAGAAGAAGACGATGATAAAGATTAAGAAGAAGAAGAAGTAATAGAAGAAAAATTAGAAGAATAAGATGAGAAAGAAGTAGCAATTGAAGAAGAAGAAGAAGAAGAACAAGAAAAAGAAGTAAAAGAAGAAGAAAAAGAAGAAGAAGATGAAGAGGAGGAGGAGGAGGAGGTGGAAGAAGAAGAAGAAGAAGAATAACAAGAAGAAGAAGGAGAAGAAAGAAGAAGAAAAAGAAGATAAAAGAAGAAAAAGAAGAAGAAATGAAGATAAAGAAAAAGAACAAGAACACAAAGAAAAAGTAGCAGAAGAAGAAGATGAAGAAGAACAAGAAGAAGCAGAACAAGAATGTGTAGAGTGAGAATAAAAAGCAGAAGAACAAGAAGAAGAAGAAGAAGACCAAGAAGAAGATGAAGAAGAAGAAGAAAAGACGTAGAAAAAGAAGAAGAAGAATAATAAGAAGATGTAAAGGAAAATGAAGAAGAAGAAGAAGATAAAGGCAAAGAAGTTGAAGAAGAAGACGAAGAAGCAAAAGAAGAACAAGAAGAAGAAGAAGAAGTAGAAGGAGAAGAAGTTGAAGAAGAAGAAGAAGAAGAAAAAGAAGAAGAAGAAGAAGATGAAGAAGACAAAGATTAAGAGGAAAAAAAGAATAAGAGGAGGAAGAAGAAGTAGTGGAAGTAGTAGGAGTAGTTGTAGAAGAAGAAGAAGAAAAAGATGAAGATGTTGAAGAAGTAGTTGACAAAAAAGATGATGGATTAGAAGAGGAAACAAAGGAGGAAGAAGAAGAAGAAGAAGAAGAATTTGAAGAAGTGGAAGAAGAGGAAGAAGAAGAAGAAGAAGAAGAAGAATAAGAAGATGAAGAAGATGAAGAAGAAGAGGAAGAAAAGGTGGAATAAGAAGAAAAAGAAGAAGAAGAGGAAGGAGAGGAAGAAGAAGAAGAATAAGATGATTAAGTGGAACAAAAGGAAGAAGAAGAAGAAGAAGAAGTGGAAAAAGAAGAAGAAGACGAAAAAGAACAAGTAAAAGAAGAAGAAGAAGAAGAAGAAGAGGCAGGTAAAGAAGAAGAGGCTGAAGAAGATGCAGAAGTAGAAGAAGAAGAAGAAGAAGAAGTAGTAGTAGAAGAAGAAGAAGAAGAAAAAGAAGAAGAAGAAGAAGAAGAAAAATAAGAAGAGAAGAAGAAGAAAAAGAGGAAGAAGAAGAAAAAGAAGAAGAAAAAGAAGAAATGGTAGAAGAGGAAGAAGAAGAAGAAGAATGGAAGGCATAGAGGAAGTCGATGAAGAAGAAGAAGAGGAAGTAGAAGTAGATGAAGAAGAATAAAAAGAAGTAGAAGAAGAAGAATAAAAAGAAGTAGAAGAAGAAGAAGAAGAAAAGAAAGAAGAGGAAGAAAAAAAAGAAGAAGAGGAAGAAGATTTAGGAAAAGAAGATAATGAAGAAGAAGAAGAAGAAGAGGAAGAAAAAGAAGAAGAAGAAGTAGAAGAAGCAGAAGCAGAAGAAGAAGAAGAAGAAGAAGAAGAAGAAGAAGAAGAAAAAGTTAAAGAAGAAGAGGAGGAAGAAGAAGTAGATGAAGAATAGAAAGAAGAAGAAGAAGAAGAAGAAGAATAAGAAGATGATGAAGATGAAGAAGAAGAAGGAGAAGCAAATGAAGAAGAAGAATAAGAACAATAAGAAGAAGAAGAAAATGAAGAAGAAAATGAAGAAGAAAATGAAGAAGAAAATGAAGAAGAAAATGAAGAAGAAGAGGAACAGGAAGAAGAAGATCATGAAGATGTAGAAGAAGAAGAAGAAGATAAAGAAGAAGAAGAAGAAGAAGAAGAAGAAGACGAAGAAGAAGAAGAAGGTGATGAAGATGATGAAAAAAAAATGAAGCAAAAGAAGAACAAGTAGAAGAGTAAGAGGAGAAAGAAGAAGAAG
>JAIUJO010003498.1:5000-10000 GCA_023846275.1 Vanilla planifolia | reverse complement strand
AAATATGAAGAAGTTTGAGAAGAAAGAGAAGAAAAAGAAGAAAAAGAAGAGGAAGAAGAAGAATAAGAAGTAGAAGAAGAAAAAAAAGGAGAAGAAATAGAAGAAGAACAAGAAGAAGAAGAAGAAGACAAAGAAGATGAAGAAGAGGAAGTAGAAGAAAAGAAGTAGAAAAAGAAGAAGAAGAAGAAGAAAAGAAGAAGAAGAAGAAAAAGATGAAGAAGAAGAAGAAGAAGAAGAAGAAGAAGTGGAGAAGGAAAAGAAGAATAAGAAGAAGAAGAAGAAGAAGGAGGAGGAGGAGGTGGAGAAGAAGAAGATGAAGAAGAAGAAGAAGGAGATGAAAAAGAAAAAGAAGATGTAGTGGAAGAAGAGGAGGAAGAAGAAGAATAAGAGGAAGAAGTGGAAAAAGGGGAAAAAGAAATTGAAGAAGAAGAAGAAGAAGAACAAGAAGATGAAGATGATGAAGAAGAAGAAAAGAAAGAATAAGAAGAAGAAGAGGAAGGAGAGGAAGAAGAAGAAGAAGATGAAGAATAGGAAGAAGTCGAAAAAGAAGAAGAAGAAATAGAAAAAGAAGAAGAACAAGAAAAAGAAGAAAAAGATGAAGAAAAAGTAGAAGAAGAAAAATATTATGGTAAAGAAGGAGAGGATGAAGAATATGATGGAGAGGAAGAGGAAGAAGAAGAAGAAGAAGTAGAAGAAGATGAGGAAGAAGAGGAAAAAGAAAAGGAAGAAGAAGAAGAAGAAGAAGAAAAAGAAGAAGAAGAAGAAGAAGAGGAAAAGAAGAACAAGAAGAAGAAGAAGAAGAAAAGGAAGAAGAAGATGAAGAAGAAGAAGAAGAGGATGATGAAGAAGAAGAGCAAGAGGAAGAAGAAGAAAAAGAGGAAGTTGTAGAAGAAGAAGAAGATGAAGTAGGAGAAGAAGAAGAAGAAGAAGATGATGAAGAAGAAGACTACGAACAAAGTAGAAGAAGAAGAAGAAGAAGAAGAGGAAGTAGTAGTAGTAGCAGTAGTAGAAGAAGAAGAAGAGGAAGACGAAAAAGATGAAGAAGAAGAAGAAAAAGAAGACGATGAAGAAGAAGAAGAAGATGAAAAGAACAAGAAGAATAAGAGGAAGAAGAGGAAGAAGAAGAATAGTCAGAAGAAGGAGAGGAAGAAGTGGAAGAAGAGGAAGAAGAAGGAGAAGAAGAAGAAGAACAAGTAGAAGAAGAAAAACAAGAAGAAGAAGAAGAAGAGAAAGGATAGGAAGAAGAAGAAGAAGAAGACGAAGAAGTGGAAGATAGGGAAGAAGAAGAAGAATAAGAAGTATAAAAAGAAGAAAAATAAGGAAAAGAATAATAATAAGAAGAAGAAGAAAAGCAAGTTAAAGAAGAAGAGGATGAAGGAAAAGAAGAAAAAGAAGAAGACGAGGAAGAAGAAGAAGAAGGAGAAGAAGAAGAAGCGATAAAAGAAGAAGAAGAAGAAGCCGTAGGAAGAAGAAGAAGAAGAAGAGGAAGAAGTGGAAGAAGAAGAAGAAGAAGAAGAAGAAGTAGAAGAAGAAGAAGTAGTAGTAGAAGAAGAAGATGTAGAAGAAGAACAACAACAAATAGAAGAAAAAGAAGAAGATGAAGAAAACGAAGAAGAAGAAGAAGAAGAAGAAAAAGAAGAAGAAGAAGTGGAGGAAGAAGAGGAGGAAAAGGAAGAAGAGGAAGAAGTGGAAGAAGTAAAGCAAGAAGAAGAACTAGAAGAAGAAGAAGAAGAAGAAGAAGAAGAAAAAGAAGGAGAAGAAGAAGCAAAAGAAGGAGAAGAAGAAGAAGGAAAAGATGAAGAAGAAGAAGGAAAAGGAGAAGAAGGAGAAGGGGAATAAGAATAAAAAGGAAAAGAAGAAGGAGAAGAAGAAGGAGAAGAAGAAAGAGAAGTAGAAGAAGAAGGAGAAGAAGATGGAGAAGAAGAAGGAGAAGGAGGAGGAGGAGAAGAAGAAGAAGAAGAAGATGATGAAGAAGAAGAAGAAGACGACGACGAAGACGAAGAAGTTGAGCAAAAAGAAGAAGAAGATAACGAAGTAGAAGAAGAAGTCAAGGAAGAAGAAGAAGAAGGAGAAGGCAAAGAAGAAGGAGAAGAAGAAGAAGAAGAAGAAGAAGAAAAAGAGAAGAAGAATTAGAAGAAGAAGGAAAAGAAGTAGAAGAAGAAGAAGAAGAAGAATAACAAGTAGAAGAAGATGAAAAAGACGAAGAAGAAGATGAAGAAGAAGAAGAAGAAGAAGAATGAGAAGAGGAAGAAGATGGAGAAGGAGAAGAAGAAGAAGAGGAGGAAGAAGAAGAAGAAGAAGAAGAAGAAGCAGAAGGAGTCGAAGAAGAAAAAGAAGAAGAAGCAGAAGAAGTAGAAGTAGAAGAAAAAGGAGGAGGAGAAGTCAAAGAAGAAGAAGAATAACAAGAAGAAGAAGAAGAAGAGGTGGAGGAAGTAGATGAAGAAATATAAGAGGAAGAAGAAGAAGAGGAAGAGAAGAAGGACATAAAGTAGAAGAAGAAGAAGGAGAAGAAGAAGAAGAGAAAGAAGAAGAAGAAGAAAATGATGAAGAAGAAGAAGAAGAAGATTATGAAGAAGAAGAAGAAGAAGAAGATTATGATGAAGAAGTAAATGAAGAAGAAAAACAAGAAGAAGAAGAAGAAGTTGATGAAGAATATGAAGAAGAATAAGAATAAGTAGAAGAAGAAGAAAGGAAGTTGAAGAAGTAGTAGAAGAAGAAGAAGAAAAAGAAGTAGAAGAAGAAAGAAGAAGAAGAAGAGGAGGAGAAGAGAAAAAGAAGAAGAGGAAAAAGAAGAAGAAGAAAAAGGAGGAGAAGAAGAAGAAGAAGAAGAAGTGGAAGAAGAAGAAGCGAAAGATGAAGAAGAAGTAGACGAAGACGAAGAGGAAGAAGTAGAAGAAGAAATAGAAGAAGAAGACGAAGGCAAAGACAAAGAAGATGAAGAAAAAGAAGAAGATTACGAAGAACTAGAAGAAGACAAAGAAGAAGAAGAAGAAGAAGAAGAAGGAAACAAAGAGAAGAAGAAGAAGAAGAAGAAGAACAAGAACAAGAAGAAGGAGATAAAGAAGAGGTAGAAGGAAAAGAAAAAGAGGAATAAGAAAAAGAAGAATACGAAGAAGAAGAAGAAGAAGAAGAAGAAGAAGAAGAAGAAGAAGAAGAAGAAGAAGAAGAATACGAAGAAGTAGAAGAAGAAGAAGAAGAAGGAGAAGGAGAAGAAGAAGAAGAAGAAGACAAAGAAGGGAAGAACAAGAAGAAGAGGAAGAAGAAGTAGGAGTCAAGAAAGAAGAAGAAGATGAAGAAGAAGAAGAAGAAGAAGAAGGAGAAGAAGAATTAGAACAAGAAGAAGGAGAAGAAGAAGTAGCGAAGAAGAAGAATAAGAATGAGAAGAATAAGAAGAAGAAGAAGAAGAAGAGGAAGAAGTGGAGGAAGAAGAAGAGGAAGAACAAGCAGAAGGAGTTGAAGAAGAAGAAGTAGAAGTAGAAGAAGAAGAATTAGAAGAAGAAGAGGAAGAAAAAGAAGAAGAAGAAGAAGAAGTAGAAGTAGAAGAAGAAGAATTAGAAGAAGAAGAGGAAGAAAAAGAAGAAGAAGAAGAAGAAGAGGAAGAAGATTATGATGTCGAAGAAGAACAAGAAGAAGATTATGATGTAGAAGAAAATAAAGAAGAAGAAGAAGAAGAAGAAGGCGATGATGAAGAAGAAGAAGTAGAAGACGAAGTAGAAGAAGGAGAAGAAGAAGAAGAAGTGGAAGAAGTAGAGGAAGAAGAAGAAGAGGAAGAAGTGGAAAAAGAGGGAGAGAAGAAGAAGAAGAAACAGAAGAAGAAGAACTAGAAGTTGATAAAGAAGAAGAAGAAGAAGAAGAAGAAGAAGAAGAAGATTATGATGATGATGATGATGAAGAAGAAGGAGAAGAAAAAGAAGAAGAACAAGTAGAAGAAGACAAAGATGAAGATGAAGAAGAATAAGAAGTGGTAGAAGAAGAAGTAGAAGAAGAAGATGATGATGATAAAGTGAAAGAAGAAGAAGAAGAAGTAATAATAGAACTAGAAATAGAAGAAGAAAAAGAAGTAGAAGAAGTAGAAGGAGAAGAAGAAGATGATGAAGAGGAAAAAAAGAAGAGGAAGAACAACAAGAATAAGAAGAGAATGTAGCAATAGCAGTAGTAGAAGAAGAAGATGAAGAAGAAAAGAAGAAGATGATGAAGAAGAATAAGAACGAAAAGAAGAAGAAGAAGAAGAAGAGGAAGTAGAGGAAGAAGAAAAAGAAGAAGAAGAGGAAGGTAAAGAAGAAGACGATGATAAAGAAGAAGACTAATAAAAAGAAGAGGACGGAGGAGAAGAAGAAGAAGCAGTAGTAAAAGAAGAAGTAGAAGAGGAAGTGGAAGAAGAGGAAGAGAAAGAAAAGGAAGAATAAGAAGAAGGAGAAGAAGAAGAAGAATATCAAGATGATGAAGAAGAAGTAGTACTAGAACAAGAAGAAGAAGAAGAGAAGAAGAAGTAGAAGAAGTAGTAGAAGAGATGAAGAAGAAGAAGAAGAAGGAGAAGAAGAAGAAGAATAAGATTAAGAGGAAAAAAAGAAGAGCAAGAAGAAGAAGAGGAAGAAAAGAATGTAGTAGTAGTAGTAGTAGTAGAAGTAGAAGAAGAAGAAGAAGAAAAAGAAGAGATGATGATGATGAAGAAGAAGAAGAAGGGGAAGGAGATGAAGATTAAGAAGGGGAGGAAGAAGTGGAAGAAGAGGAAGAAGAAGAGGAAGAAGAAGAAGGAGAAGAAGAAGAAGAAGAAGAAGAAGAAGAAGAATAAGAAGAAGTAGAAGTAGAAGAAGAAGAAGAATAATAAGAAGAAGATGTTAAAGAGAAGAGGATGATGTAGAAGAAGAATAATAATAAGAAGAGGAAGGGGAAGAAGAAGAAGTAGTAGTAGAAGAAGAAGTAGAAGAGGAAGAAGTGGAAGAAGAGGAAAAGAAAGAAGAAGATGAAGAAGAAGAAGAAGAAGAAGTAGAAGAAGAAGA
>JAIUJO010002267.1:37500-45000 GCA_023846275.1 Vanilla planifolia | reverse complement strand
GTAGAAGGAGAAGTAGAAGATGAACAAGAAGAAGAACAAGGAGAAAAGATGTAGAAGAAGTAGAAAAAGAAGATGATGTTGATGATGAATAAGAAGTAGGAGAAGAAGATGATGATGAAGAAGAAGAAATAAAAGAAGAAGATGAGGGAAAAGAAGAAGAAGGAGAAGGAGAAGAAAAAGAAGAAGAAGATGATGATGATGATTATCTAGAAGAAGAAGGAGAAGAAGATCATGAAGTATAAGAAGAAGAGAAGGAGGAAGAAGTAGAAGAAGAGGAAGAAGAAGAGGAAGAAGAAGAAGAAGAACTAGAAGGAGATGAAGAAGAAGATTAAGAGGAAGAAGACGAAGAAGAAGGAGAAGAATGAGAAGAAGAAGAAGAAGAAAAAGAAGAAGAAGAAAATGTTGGAGAAGAAAAGAAGAGGAAGAAGAGGAAGAAGAAGAAGAAGAACTAGAAGGAGATGAAGCAGAAGATTAAGAGGAAGAAGACAAAGAAGAAGGAGAAGTACGAGAAAAGAAGAAGAAGAAGAAGAAAAAGAAAAAGGAGAAGAAGAGGAAGAAGAAGAGGAAGAAGAAGGTTAATAAGAAAGAGAAGGAGAAGAAGTAAAAGAAGAAGAAGAAGATAAAGAAGATGATGATGATGAAGAAGAAGAGGAATAAGAGAAAGAAGAAGATGATGAAAATGAAGACGAAGAAGATGAAGGAGATGGTGAAGAAGAAGAAGAAGAAGAAGTTGAAGAAGAAAAAGAAGAAGAAGAAGAAGAAGAAGAAGAAAACATAGAAGTACAAGAAGAAGAAGAAGACAAAGAAGAAGAGGAAGGAGAAGAAGAAGAAGAAAAAAGGGAAGAAGAACAAGAGCAAGAAGATGATGAAGGAGGAGAAGTAGAAGAAGAAGGAGATGACAAAGTAGTAGATGAAGACGAATAATAAGAAGGCCAAGAAGAAGAAGAAGAAGAAGAAAAAGAAGAAGATGACGAAGAAGACGAAGCAGAAGTAGAAGATGAAGAAGAAGAAGTAGGAGAAGTAAATGAAGAAGATGAAGAAGAAGAAGGAGAAGAATTTGAAGAAGTAGAAGTTAACGAAGAAGAAGAAGAAGTGGTAGAAGAAGGAGAAGAAGTAGAAGGAGGAGAAAAAGAAGTAGAAGAACCAATAGAAGAAGAAAAAGGCAAAGAAGATGATGAAGAAGAAGGAGAAGAAGAAGTTGAAGATGATGAAGAAGAAGAAGAAAATGAAGAGGAGGAAGAAGAACGAGAGAAAGGAGGAGAAGAAGAAGAAGATGATGACGAAGTGGAAGAAAAAGTAGAAGAAGAAGAACAACAACAAGTACAAGAAGACAAAGAAGAAGAAGATGAAGAAGAATAATAAGAAGAAGAAGATGATGAAGTAGAAGAAGAACGAGAAGAAATTGAAGAATAAGAAGGAAAAGAAGAAGAGCCAATGAAGGAAGAAGAAGAAGGAGAAGGAACAAAAGAAGAAGAAGGAAAAGAAGGAGACGAAGGAGAAGAAGGAGGAGAAGAAGAAAAACAAGGAGAAGATGAGGAAGAAGAAGAAGAAGGTTCAGAAGAAGACAAAGAAGATGATAAAGAAGAAGAAGTTGGTGATGAAAAGGAAGAAGAAGAAGAAGTAGTAGTAGAAGAAGAAGAAGAAGAGGAAGAATATGAAGTAAAAGAAGAATAAGAATAAGAAGAAGAAGAAGGAGGTGAAGAAGAAGATGAAGAAGAAGAAGATTAAGAAAGAGATGAAGAAGAATAGTGAGAAAAAGAAGAAGAAGAAGAAGTAGAAAAAGAAGAAGAAGAAGAAGAGGAAGAAGAAGAATAAGAAGAAGATGTAGAAGAGAAAGAAGAAGAAGAAGATGGAGAAGAAGGCAAAGAAGGAGAAGAAGTAGAAAAAGAAGCCAAAGAAGTACAAGGAGAAGGACACAAAAAAGAAGGAGAAGAAGTTGAAGAAGAAGTAGAAGAAAAAGAAGCAGAAAATGAAGAAGAAGAAGAAGAAGGAGATGAAGAAGAAGGAGAAGAAGAATAACAAGAGGAGAAAAAGATGAAGTAGAAAAAAAAGAAGAAGAGAAGACGAGGAAGAAGAAGTAGAAGGAGGAGAAGAAGAAGAAGAAAAAGAAGAAGAAGAAAATGAAGCAAAAGAAAATGAAGAAGAAGAAGAAGAAGGAGATGAAGAAGAAGGAGAAGAAGAATAACAAGAGGAGAAAAAGATGAAGTAGAAAAAAAAGAAGAGAAGACGAGGAAGAAGAAGTAGGAGGAGAAGAAGAAGAAGAAGAAAAAGAAGAAGAAGAAAATGAAGCAAAAGAAAATGAAGAAGAAAAAGAAGAAGAAGATGATGATGAAGAAGAATAAGAAGATGAAGAAGAAGAAGATAAAGAAGAAGACAAAGAAGAAGTAGAAGAAGAACAAGGAGCAATCTAAAAAAAGAACAAGAAGATAAAGAAGACAAAGAAGAAGAAGAAGAAGACCAAGAAGAAGAAGGAGAAAACAAAAAAGAAGTAGAAGAAGAAGATAAAGATGATGAAGAAGAAGAATATGATGATGAAAAAGAAGAACTAGAGGGAGAAGGCAAAGAAGGAGAAGAAGAATGAGAACAAGAAAATGATGAAGAAGGAGAATTAGAAGAAGATGATGATGGAGAAGAAGGATAAGGAGAAGAAGAAGCAGAAGATGAAGAAGAAGAAGAAGAAGAAGAAGATGACGATGAAGAAAAAGAAGGGAAGGAAATGAAGAATAAGAAGAAGAGAAGATGAAGAAGAAGAAGAAAAAGATGTGGGAAAAAACAAGAAGGAGAAGCAGAAGATGAAGAAGAAGAAGAAGACGAAGATGAACAAGGAAAAGAAAAGGAAAAGGAAGAAGAAGAAGAAGAAGAAGAAGAAGAAAAGAAGATGGGAAAGAAGAAGACAAAGATGAAGATGAAAAAGGAGAAGAAGAAGGCGATGAAGAAGAGGAAGAAAAAGTTAAAAGGGAAGAAGAAGATGATAATGAAAAAGAAGAAAAAGAAAAAGAAAAAGAAGAAGAAGATGATGAAGATGAAGAAGAACAAGGAAACGAAGAACAAGAAGACGAAGAAGTAGGAGAAGCAGAAGATGGTGAAGAAGAAGATGATAAAGAAATAGAAGAAGAAGAAGAAGAAGAAGAAGAAGAAGAAGAAGAAGAAGATGAAGAAATTGAAATTAAAGTTAGAAGATGTAGAAGAAGAAGAAGAGGTAGAAGAAGGAGAAAAAAGATGAAGAAGTAGAAGAAGGAGAATAAGTGCAAGAAGAAGGAGACAAAGATGAAGCAAAAAGAAAGGAGGAAGAAGAAGAAGAAGAAGAGGAAAAAGAAGGTGATGAAGAAGAAGAACAAGAAGGAGATGAATAAGAAGAAGGAGAAGAAGAAGAAGAAGAAGAAGAAGAAGTAAAAGAAAAAGAAGAAGAATCATAAGAAAAAGAAGAACAAGAAGAAGAAGAAGAAGGAGAAGAAGTAGAAGAAGTGGAAGAAGAAGATATCGAAGGAGAAGAAGACGAAGAAGAATAAAAAGACAAATAAGACGAAAAAGGAGGAGAAGGAGACGAGGAAGAAGAAGAAGAAGAAGAAGAAGAAGACGAAGAAGAAGAAGAAGAAGAAGAAGGAGAAGAAGAATAAGGAGAAGAGGAAGAAGATGAAGAAGAACAAGAAGCAAAAGAAGAAGATGACAAATATGAAGGAGGAGAAGAAGAAGAAGAAGAATGACGAGAAGAACAAGAAGATGACAAACGTGAAGAAGGGGAAGAAGAAAGACAAAAAGAAGCAGACGAAGAAGAAGAGGAAGAAGAAGACCAAGAAGAAGAAGAAAAAGATGATGATCATGATGATGAACAAGAAGAAGAAGAAGAAGAAGAAGAAGAAGGAATTGAACACAAAGAAGAAGAAAAAGAGAAAGATGAGGATGATAAAGAGGTAGAAGAAGAAGAAGAAGAAGAAGCAGAAGCTGAAGATAAAGAAAAAGAGGATGAAGAAGAAGGAGGAGAAGAAGAAGATGGAGGATAAGGAGAAGAAGTAGAAGAAGAAGAAGAAGAAAAAATGATGAAGAAAGAGAAGTAGAAGCAGAAGAAAAAGAAGAAGATGATGGAGAAGAAGAAGAGGTAGATGAAGAAAAAGGGGATGAAGAAGAAGAAGAAGAAGAAGATTATGATGATGATGACGAAAAAGAAGAAGAAGAGGAAGAAGAAGATGAAGAAGAAGAAGAAAAGAAAAGAAGAGAAAGAAGAAAAAGTAGAAGTAGAAGAAGAAGAAGAAGAAGATGTAAAAGAAGGAGAAGAAGATCATGAAGAAGAAGAAAATAAAAAAAGGAATAGGAAAAAGAAGAAGAAGAAGAAGAAGAAAAGTAGTAGTAGAAGTAATAGAAGAAAAAAATGGATAAGAAGAAGAAGAAGAATAAGAAGAAGAAGAAGATGATGTCAAAGAAGAAGAAGAAGAAAAAGACAAAGAAGAAGAAGAAGACAGAGACGAAGAAGTAGAAGAAGAAGGAGAAGGAGAAGAAGAGGACGAGGTGGTGGAAGAAGAAGAGAAGAAGAAGAAGCAAAAGAAGAAGATGGAGAAGAAGAAAGAAAAAGACGAAGAAGAAGAACAAGAACAACAAGAAGAAGAAAATGAAGGCAAAGAAGAAGAAGAATATAAAGAAGAAGAAGAATATAAAGAAGAAGAAGAAGAAGAATAAGAAGAAGTTAAGGAAAAAGATGATAAAGAAGAAGAAGAAGAAGAAGAAGAAGAAGAAATAGAAGAAGAAGAAGGAGAAAGAGACAAAGAAGTAGGAGAAGAAGAAGAAGTGGTAGAAGAAGAAGAACAACAACAATAAGGAGAACAAGAGGAAGAAAAAGACAAAGTAGAAGAGGATGAAGAAGAAGAAGAAGGTGAAGAAAACAAATAAAAAGAAAAGGAAGAAGATGAAGATGACGAAGATGAAGAAAAAGAAGAAGAAGAAGTAGAACAAGAAGAAGGAAAATGATAAAAAGAATAAGACAAAGAAGAAGAGGAAGAAGAAGAAAAAGAAAAAGAAGAAGAAGACTAAGAAGAAGAAGAGGAAAAAGATGAAGAAGAAAAAGGAGAAGATGATGATGAAGAAGAAGTAGAATAAGATGAAGATTAAGAAGAAGAACAAGAAGATGAAGAGTGCGAAGAAGGCGAAGAAGTAGTGGAAGAAGAAGAAGATGAGTAATAAAAAGAAGAAGAAGAAGATGAAGACGAAGATGATGAAGAAGTAGAACAAGGAGTAGAAGATGAAGAGGTAGAAGAAGAAGTAGTAAAAGAAGAACAAGAAGGAGAAAAAGTAAAAGAAAAATAAGAAGAAGAAGAAGAAAGAGAAGAATAAAAAAGGCAAAGAAGAAGAAGGAGAAGAAGAAGAGACCAAGAAGAAGGAGAAAAAGAAGATGAAGATAAAGAAGATGAAGAAAGAGAAGAAGAAGACAAAGAAAAAGATTAAGAAAAAGAAGAAGAAGAAGGAGAAGAAAAAGAAGATAATAAAGAAGATGAAGAAGAAGAAGGACATGAAGGAGGAGGAGGAGGAGAAGAAGAAAAACAAGAAGTAGAAGATTAAGAAGAAGGCAAAGATGAAGTAGAAGAAGAAGATGAAGAAGAAGAAGAAAAAGAAGAAGGAGACAAAGAAGGAGAAAAAGACAGAAAAGAAAAAGAAGAAGACGAAGAAGAAGAAGAAGGAGGAGAAGAAGATGATTAAGTAGAGGAAGATAGAAAAGAAGAAGAAGAAGAACAAGACAAAGAAGAAGGAGAAGAAGAAGAAGAGAAGACGACAAAACAAGAA
This sequence comes from Vanilla planifolia, assembly GCA_023846275.1. Taxonomy (NCBI): domain Eukaryota; kingdom Viridiplantae; phylum Streptophyta; class Magnoliopsida; order Asparagales; family Orchidaceae; genus Vanilla; species Vanilla planifolia. Next base: position 39,231 of record JAIUJO010002267.1, on the reverse strand, counting down.
GAATAAGAAGAAGAAGAATTAAATGATGATGAAGACGAAAAAAGAATAAGAAGATGAAGACTATGAAGTACTAGAAGAAGGAGAATAAGCTCAAGAAGAACAAGAAGAAGAAGATGAAGCAAAAGTAGAAGCAGAAGAATAAAAAGAAGGATTAGAAGAAGGCAAACGAAAAGTAGTAAAAGAAGAAGAAGAGGAAGAAGAAGTTGAAGAAGAATATGAAGAAGAAGAAGAAGAAGAAAATGAAGAAGAAGATGATTTTTAAGAAGAAGAGGAAGAAGACAAAAGGAGAAGAGGGAGACGAAGACGTAGAAGAAGTAGAAAAAAAAATTAAAAAAAAGAAGAAGAAGGTAAAGAACGGGATAAAGAGTAGGCAGAAGAAGAAAAAGAAGAATAAGGACAAGAGGAAGAAGAAGAACAAGAAGAAGGAGGACAAGAAGAAGATAGAATACATGAAGAAGGGGAAGAAGAAAGAGAAAAAGAAGAAGACGAAGAAAAGAAGAAGAAGAAGAGCAAGAAGAAGAAGAACAAGAAGGAGAAGAAGTAGAAGAAGAAGATGATCATAATGATGGTGAAGAAGAAGAAGAAGAAGGCGTTGAACACAAAGAAGAAGATGAAGAAGAAAAAGAGGAACATGAGGATAATAAAGTAGTAGAAAAACAAGAAGAAGAAGAAGAAAAAGAACAAGAAAAAAATATAAGAAGAAGAATAAGAAGAAGAAGAAGATGTAGAAGATAAAGAAGAAGAGGACGAAGAAGAAGGAGGAGAAGAAGAAGGAGAAAAAGGAGAACAATAAGAAGAATAAGGAGAAGGAGAAGAAAAAATGATGAAGAAAGAGAAGTAGAAGCAGAAGAAGAAGAACACGAAGAAGGCGAAGGAGAAGAACAATGAGAAGAAGCAAAAAATAAAGAAGAAGAAAAAGAAGGAGAAGAAGAAGAAGAAGAAGAAGAGGAATAGGAAGAAGAAGAAGAAGAAGAGGAAAAGGAAGAAGAAGAAGAAGAAGAAGAAGAAGAAGGAGAAGAAGAAGAAGAAGATGAAGGAGGAGAAGGTGAAGAAGAAGAAGAAGGAGAAGAGTTAGAAGAAGAAGACCAAGAAGTAGTAGTAGTAGAAGAAGAAGAACGACAAGAAGATGAAGAAGGAGACATAGAAAGTGAAGAAAAAGAAGAAGAAGACAAAGAAGAGGATGAAAGAGAAGATTACAAAGAAGAAGAAGAAGAAAATGAAGATGAAGAAGAAGAAGCAGTAGAAAATGATGAAGATGAAGTGAAAGTTCAACAAGAAGAAGATGGGGAAAAATAAAAAGAAGAAGATGAAGAAAAAGAAGAAGAAATAGAAGAAGAAGAAGAAGAAGAAGTAGAGGACAAAGATGAAGATGAAGAAGAAAGAAAACAAGGAGTAGATGAAGATGACAAAGAAGAAGAAGAAAAAGAAAAAGAAGAAGAAGATGAAGAAGTAGAAGAAGAAGATGTCCAAGAACAAGAAGTAGTAGTAGTAGAAGAAGAAGAAGAAGAAGAACATGTAGAAGAAGAAGAAGGCGAAGGAGACTAAGAAGAAGAAGATGAAGAAGAAGAAGAAGAAGAAAAAGAAGAAGAAGAAGAAGAAGAAGAAGGAGTAGAAGAAGAAGATGGAGGAGAAGAATAAGGAGGTGGAGGAGGAGGAGGAGTTGAAGAATAAGAAAAAGAAGTAGAAGAAGAAGAAGAACAAGAACAAGAAGAGCAAGAGGAAGAAGATGAA
>JAIUJO010002267.1:20000-22500 GCA_023846275.1 Vanilla planifolia | reverse complement strand
AAAAGAAGAAGGGGAAGAAGACTATGAAGAAGAAGAAGGAGAAGAAGAAGAAAAAAAAGATTAAGAAGAAGAAGAAGAAAACGAAGAAGGAAAAGAAGAAGAAGAAATAGGAGAAGAATAAATAGAAGAAGAAGAAGAAGAAATAGAAGAAAAATTAGAAGAAGAGTAAGAATAAAAATAAGAAGAAGAAGAAGAAGAAAAATTAGAAGAAGAGTAAGAATAAGATGAAGAAGAAGAAGAAGTTGAAGATGAAGAAGAAGAAGTAGTAGTAGAAGAAGAAGAAGAAGAACTAGAAGAAGAAGAAGAGGAGGAGGAAGAAGTTGTTTACAAGAAGAACATCAAGAAGAAGATGAAGAAGTATAAGAAGAAGCAAAAGAAGAAGAAGAAGAAGAAGAAGAAGGAGAAGAAGAGGAAGAAGGAGAGAAGAAGAAGAAGAAGATGTAACAGCCCTAGTTTTCTCTTATTTGTATTTTTATATTTTTTATAGAAAGAGCTTTGTGAGACGAATCCAACGATGTTTAATTTGTAATTTTCGGAGCTCTAATGCATAAATTATGAATTTTTAAAGGTTTGGGATAAATTTGTAATGTGGAGGATAGATGTGTAATTCTTAAATGTTGGCATAGTTCAAATTCAATTTGGCAGAGGATATATTCGCAAATACCAAATTTAGAAGGGTTTTTATGCAAAACTGTGGTTCAAGAACGGGCAAGTCAGTTCGACCGTGGCTATAAACCCGATCCGGGTGCGTTAAAAAAATAAAAAAATAAATAAATAAATAAAACCACATCTGTGAAGAATTGCGACTGCAAGGAGAATTGCCGGAGTGTGAGGTTCTGCAACAGTGACTGCGACGAGAATTCCTTAGGACGAGATTTTGGCAGTCGCCGCCGTGCTCTTCGAGGAATTTTCGGCCTGCAACAGTGACGGCCGGCGAAGATACGTAAGGTAAGAAAAATTTGCTTCGTCTTCGGGGTTGTGTAAAGCTTTCCGGTGAGCGGCGGAGACCGAGAGGGCGGAAGTCGAACCGGTTTCGACTGGTTCAGCGTGTTAACTGGCCAGTCCAGTGCCGGCAAAATCCTTCGGTTTTGCCGGATGCGCAGGAGAGATGCGAAGGCGAGAATCTGTCCAAGCCTCGGACCAGGCCGCCCTACTGTACCGACGAGCCGGGAGCGGGCGGTCCAGCACCGCTAAAGAAAATTTTGGGGAAAAATGCCGTTTGGAAAAGCTTTTAGAAAGCTTTTCTGCACGGGCGGTCCAGCACCGAGCGTGCGCGTGCGGTCCAGCAGGCGGTTCAGTGCCGCGTAAGCCCATCTTTTGGGATTTAATTTGGGGTGTGTTTGGGAAAGCTTTTAGAAAACAATTTTTGACTAATAAGCATATTTAAATTAATTATTTTTGTATTTTATGGGATTGTAGAACATCAAGAAGAAACAGAAGTGAGTAAGACGGTTGGTATAGCAAATTTAGGTAGATAAATTTTCTAACCCTGTGATGTAACACAGTATTATGTGTTTGTTTTACATGGTTTTCTTTCAGTTACGTGGTGTTTTGGTTGCTCTATAAGTTGATGTTTATTTTATTTGCATGACAAATAAAAGGGAAAGAAATAATATGGTACAATATGCTAAAGAAAGAGACGAAACAATATGACATGAAAAGACTTTTGATATGACATGGATTGATGTTTGGAAAATGACAAATAAAATAATGGATTCCCAGAGAATATTATCCTCACCATTAGACTCAGTGTGTGGGATCGTAGGGTATCGATCTTCAGATCAGATATCTGCCTAGTGTTATGTGCTATGACTCCATGATGATTTACATCAGGCTCAGAGTGTTGGATCGCAGGGTATGGTATCATACCTACCTGGTGGCACTAGGCTCAGCGTGTTGGATCGCAGGGTATCGATCTTCGGATCAGATATTTGCTTAGTGTTATGTGCTTGGTTGGATGCCGGTCAGAGGACAGTCATTGATTATTGGATCTAGAGGATAATGTGTCAAAGGGAATTGGGCCCGATAATAACACACTATATAAGGAACTTGCATTTCTTTATGGTTTTCATTTGGCATTACCTTATATAGATGACATATGGTATGATTTTAGCTTGATGCATATGATTCATCTTTATTGTTTATGGTATTTTGTTATGCCTTTTTATTTACGTGGTTAACTATGTGAAATTATCTACTGAGATGTATAAAATCCCATTTAGTGCTTACATCACAGGTCATGAAACCACTGCACCGAGAGATGGGAATGGTACTGCTATAAAAGAACCCTTTTCATGAGATGTGTAAAACAAAGGGAGGGGTTGGTGTGATTATTATAAAAAAAATGTTCGTGTTTATTTATATTGCGAATTTTGGAGTGTGTGTTTGTCTTATCGTCGGGTCCCCACCTTTGATTTTTGGTTATTTGTCCTCACTTGATGTAACAGCTAAGCAAATTTATGATAATATTGTTATATAATGGTATTTGGTTAGGTGGGGG
>JAIUJO010002267.1:12500-15000 GCA_023846275.1 Vanilla planifolia | reverse complement strand
CCAAGCATTATTGATGAAAAGTATAGACATTAGTATTTGATTTTTTATAATTATCTAGGAATGATTTTTCATTAATTTATTTTCATAGTCATTTAGGAAACTTGTAACACTATCATAATATAATTGTTTTTGGTGCACTTATATTAAAAATTTTACACTAAAATTCTCACAATACACTATAAAACAACATTAGTCTCGGGATTTTTTACTGTAGCACTGGGCGGGTCTACTCGACCCAACCACTGGTCCATCCTAGTGTTTAAGAATTTAAAAGATATAAAATAAAATAAAAATTGTTGGATTGACACGAAAGGGGCGAGTGTGCCTAATGGCTAAGGAAGAGCTAAATGGAACTGCATGAAATTAGCCCGTTGGGAAAGCTGAACGAAACAATGCGAAATCAAGTCAACCAAGACGAAGTGATGAAATCTTGGTCGATAGGAAGGGAGAGCTAACCCCAAACGGCTCGAGAGTTACACAAACCAAAATCCTTATAGAGAGCAATTGCAACCCGTTTTAGGCAATATGAGACTAAATTGCTATCCGATAGTTAATGAAGGCGAAAGGGGAAACGCGATTGGGCAGCTGAGGTTAATGAAGGAGAAAGGCAGGCGTGATCCAACGACTTAAGTTAATTGAGAAAAAATGTAGGAAATGACAAGTAAGAGAATTGAACCTGAGCAGATCTGCATGAAGATGCGTAACAACAATAGTAAATGTTTTAATACAAATAATTTATGGATACCTTATACTAATGCAAGTAGGATAACCTACACGCAATCAAATAGCCCAGATAAAAGCCGCTTAGATCCAACGGCCAGGATTAATCTAGAATGATAAAATCAAGATTCAATTAGAAATGTCCATTTTAGGATCCAAATCGAACGATGACTGTTATGTGTCCATTACCCAAACTACTAATTCATTTTAGAGCTGTTGGGAGATGATTTACTGCTCAAATATAAGCTCTATAAATAAGGAAGAAAGAAGAAATCAAGAGGTTACAGTTACTAAGTTCTCAAAGCTTTCAAATCACAATTTCGAGCAATTTTCAGTGCATACGGTGCTTCCAAAATTCACAAAGTCAAGGTTGTAAGAAGGAACCCAAATTGGAGGTTTTTGCTTCAACTATTTTTAATTTTTATTCCTCCCTTTTTCGATTTTTGAGTGTACCTCATACTTCTTTAAATTATTGAAAGTTAATACTTTGTTGCCATTTTTGTATTTGTATCTAGATCGGGATAGGGGTAAGAGCATCCCTGATAATTGTCCAAAAGCCCTAGGTTTCAGTTGAGCCTGAAAAAAAATTGATGTACGTTCGGGATTAGCCTTATGTAAAATCCCAAGTAGGTTTGAGGTGAGCCGTACGAAAAACCTCACTTGTAATTTGGTGATTTTTTTGGTTTTTCCTAACACCGGTTGGGGGTGGATGTTAACACGATTTTGAGCCAAACCACCTTAAATATCTATTATGTACTATTTTACTTCCCTTTCTGGTTCTTCCTTATAAGATTTAAGTTTTAATTTAGATAGAAAATCGAAAGAAAATCACAAAACTTTATCTACAATAATTCACCCCCCTCTTGTGGGTTTACTTTAAGCATAAAGAACTTTAGAAGAAGAAAAAGAAGAGAAAGAAGATGAAGAAGAAGAAGGAGAAGGAGAAGAAGAAGAAAAGAAATAAGAAGAAGGAGAAAAGGAAGAAGAAGAAGAAGAAGAAGAAGTAGAAAAAGAAGAAAAAGAACAAGAAGCGAAAGTGGAAGAAGAAGAAGAAGAAGAAGAAGTCGAAGAAGAAGAAGAAGAAGAAGAGGGAGAAGAAGAACAAGAAGAAGAAAAAGAACAACAATAATAATAATAATAATAAGAGGTAGAAGAAGAAAAAGTACTAGTAATAGAAGAAGAAGCAGAAGAAGAGGAGGAGGAAGAAAAAGAAGAAGAAAAAGAAGAAGATGATAACGATGATGAAGAAGAAGAACAAGGAGATGAAGATGAAAAAGAAGGAGGAGGAAAGAAAGAAGTAGCAATAAATGAAGAAGAAGAAGAAGAAAAAGACAGAGAAGAAGTAGAGAAAGAAAAAGAAGGTGAAGATGAAGGAGAATGAAGAAGAAGAGGTAGAAGGAGATTAATAATAAGAAGAAGATGAAGAAAAAGTAGAGAAAATGAAGAAGAGAGGAAAAAAGAAGAAGGAGAAGAGAAGAAGAAGATGAAGTAAAAGAAGAAGAGGAATAAGAAGAAAACAAAGAAGAAGAAGATGAAGGAGTAGTAGAGGTAGTAGTAGTAGAAGAAGAAGACTAAGAAGAAAAAAAAGAGAAGAAGAAGAAGAAGAAGAAGAAGAAGAAGAACGAGAAGAAGAAGAAGAAGAAAAAGAAGAAGAAGAAGAAGAAGAAGAATAAGAAAAAGATGAAAAAGAAGAAGACGAAGACAAAAAAAAAGAAGAGGAAGACTAAGAGGAAGGAGTAGAAGAAAATGAAGAAGAAGAAGAAGAAGAAGATAAAGAAAT
>JAIUJO010003019.1:40000-47044 GCA_023846275.1 Vanilla planifolia | reverse complement strand
GAAGTAGAAGAAGAAGAAGAAGAAGAAGAAGGAGAAGAAGTAGTAGAAGAAGAAGAAGAAGAGGAAGAAGAAGAAAAAGAAGAAGAAGGAGAATATGAAGAAGAAGAAAGAGAAGAAGTAGAAGAAGAAGAAGAAGAAGAACAAGAAGAGGAAGAAAAGGTAAAAGATGTAGAAAAAAAAGAAGAAAAAGAAGAAGAAGAAGAAGATGATGAAGAAGAAAAAGAAGAAAAAGAAGAAGAAGAATAAGTGGAAGAAGAAGACGAAGAAGAAAAAGAAGTGGTAGCAGTCATTGTAGTCGAAAAAGAAGAGGAATAAGAAGAAGAAGTAGATGACAAAAAAGTAGAAGAAGAAGTAGATGATGAAAAAGTAGAAGAAGAAGTAGTAGTAGTAGTAATATTGGAAGAAGAAGAAGAAGAAAAAGAAGAAGAAGTAGAAGAAGTTGAAGAAGAAGAAGAAGAAGAAGAAAAAGACAAAGAATAAGAAGGAGAAGGAGGAGGAGGAGGAGGAGGAGAAGAAGAAGAAAAAGAAGGGGAAGCAGAAGTAGTATAGTAGAAGAAGAAGAAGAAGAAGAAGAAGAAGAAGAAGCCGAAGAAGAAGAAGTAGAGGAAGAAAAAGAAGAAAAAGAAGTAGATGATGAAGAAGAAGATGTAATAGTAGTAGTAGAAGAAGAAGAAGAAGAAGAAGAAGATGATGATGATGATAATAATGATGGAGAAAAACTAGTATTAGTAGTAGTAGTAGTAATAATAGTTGTAGTAGTAGAAGAAGAAGAAGAAGAAGAGAAGTAAAAAAAGAAGAAGATTTAAAAGAAAAAGAAGAATAAGATGAAGAAGAGGAATTACAAGAAGAAGATGATGAAGATGAAGATGATGAAGAAAAAGAAGAAGAAGAAAAAGTTGAAGTAGAAACAGATGAAAAGAAGTGGAAAAAGAAGAAAGAAAAGAAGTACAATAACAATAATAATAATAAGTAGTGGTAGTAGTAGTAGTAATAGAAGAAGAAGAAGAAGAAGAAGAAATACACGTAGTAGTAGAAGAAGAATAAGAAGAAGTAGATGAAGAAGAAGAAGTAGTAGTAGTAGCAATAGAAGAAGAATTAGAAGATGATCATAATGATGATGAGGAAGAAGAAGAAAAAGTAGTAATAGTAGTAGTAGTAGAAGAAGAAGAAAAGTAGTAGAAGAAGAAGATTCAAAAGAAAAAGAAGAATAAGACGAAGAAGAGGAAGAAGAAGAAGAAGAAGAAGAAGAAGAAGACGTAGAAGAAGAAGAAAAGAAGTAGAAGAAGAAGGAGATCAAAGTACAATAATAATAATAATAATAATAATAATAATAATAATAATAATAAGTAGTATAGTAGTAGTAGTAGAAGAAGAATAAGAACAAGAACAAGAAGAAGTAGTAGTAGTAGAATAAGAAGAAGAAGAAAAAGAAGAAGAGGAGAAGTAGTAGAAGAAGAGGAAGAGGAAGAAGAAGGAAAAGAAGAAGAAGAAGAAGAAGAAGAGGAAGGTAAAGAAAATGAAAATGAAAAAATAGAACAAGAAGAAGAAGAAGAAGGAGGAGGAGGAAGAGGAGAAGAAGAAGAAGAAGGAGAAGAAGAAGAAGAAAGAGAAGTAGAATTAGTAGGAGAAGAAGAAGAAGAATAGGAAAAGATGTTGGGAAAGAAGAAGAAAAAGAAGAAGAATAATAATAAGAAGATGATGAAGAAGAAGTAGAAGAAGAAGAAAAGAAGAAGAAGAAGAAGAAGAAGTTGTAGTAGTAGTTGAAGAAGATGAAGAAGAAGAAGAAAAAGAAGAATAAGAAAAAGTAGTTGTAGTAGAAACATAAGAAGAATAGAAAGAAGAATAATGAAGAAGAAGAATATGAAGAAGCAGAAGAAAAATAAGGAGAAGGAGAAGGAGAACAAGAAGAAGAAGAAGAAGATGAAGAAAAGGAGGAAGAGGAGGAAGAAGAAGAAGTAGAAGAAAAAGAAGAAGAAGAAGAACAAGAATAAGATGAAGATGAAGAAGAATAAGAGAAGAAGAACAAAATAAAGAAAATGAAGAAGTAGAAGAAGATGAGGTAGAAGTTAGAAGAAGAAGGAGAAGAAGTATAAGAAGAAGAAGAAGTAGAGGAAGAAGAAGTTGAGAAAGAGGAAGAAGTAGTAAGAAGAAGATGAAGAAGAAGAAAAAAAAGGAGAAGAAGTACATGAAGAAGAAGAAGATGTAGTAGTACTAGAAGAAGAAGAACAACAACAAGTAGGAGTAGAAGAAGAAGAAAAAGAAGCAGAAGAAAAAATAGTAGTAATAACAGTAGTAGTAGTAGTAGTAGTAGAAGAAGAAAAGTCGTAGTAAAAGAAGAAGATGAAAAAGAAAAAGAAGAAGAAGACGAAGAAGAGGAAGAAGAAGAAGAAGAAGAAGAAAAAGAAGAAAAACAAGAAGAAGAAGACGATAATTATGATGAAGAAGAAGAAGTAGGAGAAGTAGACGAATAAGAACAAGTAGGAGATGAAGAAGAAGAAGAAGATGATGATGAAGAAAAACAAGAAGAAGAACAAAAAAACAAGTAGAAGAAGTAGAAGAAGAAGAAGAAGAAGAAGAAGTAGAAGAAGAAGATGTTGAAGAAGAGAAAGAAGAAGAAGAAGAAGAAGTAGAAGCAGAAGAAGCAGAGAAAGAAGAAGAAGAAGAAGAAAAAGAAGAAGAAAAAGAAGAAGAAGACGAAGAAGAAGAAGAAGAATTACAAGAAAAAGAAGAAGACATAGAAGAAGTAGTAGAAGAAGAAGAAGAAGGAGAAGATGAAGAACATGAAGAAGACAAAGGAGAAGAAGAGGTAGTAGGAGTAGTAGATGAAGAGGAGGAGAAGTAGTAGTAGTAGAAGAAGAAGAAGAAGAAAAGATGAAGAAGAAGAAGAAGGGGAAAAGTAGAAGATGAAGACAAAGAATATGAAGGAGAAGAAGAACAAGAAGCAGTGGAAGAAGAAAAAGAAGAAGAAGAAGAAGAAGAACAAGAAGAAAAATTGAGGAAGTAGTAGAAGAAGAAGAAGAAGAAGAAAAAGAGGTAGAAGTAGTAGTGATAGTAAAAGAAGAAGAAGAAGAAGAAGAAGAAGAAGAAGAAGAAGAAGAAGATGAAGAAAAAGAGGTAGAAGAAGAAGAATAAGATGAAGAATAAGAAAAAGAAGAAGAAGACAAAAAGAAGAAGACAAAAAGAAGAAGAAGAAGAAAAAGAAGAAGAAGAAGAAGAAGAAGTAGAAGAAGAAGAAGACAGAAAAAGTAGTAGAAGAACAAGAAGAAAAAGAAGATGAAGAAGAAGAAAAAGAAGAAGGGGAAGAAGATGAAGGAGAAGAAGAAAAATAAGAAGAAGAATAAGAAAAAAAAGAATAAGATAAAAAAGAAGAAGGAGAATAATAATAATAATAATAAGAAAAGAAGAAGAAGAAGAAGAAGAAGAAGAAGTTGAAAAGAAGAAGAAAAGATGAAGAAGAAGATGAAGAAAAAGAACAAAAAGAAGAAGAAGAAGTAGAAGATGAAGAGAAAGAAGAAGAAGAAAAAGATGAAGAGAAAAAAGAAGAAGAAGAAGAAGAAGAACAACAACAAGAAGAAGTAGTAGTAGAAGAATAAGAAAAAGATGGAGAAGAAGAAGTGGAAGAAGAAGAAGAAGAAGATGAAGAAGGAGAAAAGAAAGGAGAGGTACTATTCTTAGTAGTAGAAAAAGAAGAGGAATAAGAAGAAGAAGAAGTTGATGAAGTAGTAGAAGAAGTAGTAGTAGCAATAGTAATAGTGTAAGAAGAAGAAGAAGTAGAATAAGAAGTAGAAGAAGAAGAAGAAAAGGAAAAGCAAGGAGGAGAAGAAGAAGAAGAAGAAGAAGAAGAGGAAGAAGAAGTAGTAGTTGTAGAAGAAGAACAAGAAGAAGAAGAAGAAGAAATACTAATAATAATAGTAGAAGAAGAAGAAGAAGAAGAAGAAGTAGATGAAGAAGTAGTAGTAGTTGTAGAAGAAGAAGAAGAAGATGATGATGATGATCATGATGATGATGAATAAAAAGAATAAGTAGTAATAGTAGTAGTTGTAGTAACAGTAGTAGTAATAGAAGATGAAGATTGGGAAAAAGAAGAGAAGTAGAAGAAGAAGATTCAAAAGAAAAACAAGAATAAGAAGAAGAAGAGGAAGAAGAAGAAGAAGAAGATGATGAAGCAGAAGAACAAGAAGAAGAATAAGATGTAGAAGAAGAAGAAAACAAGCAGAAGAAGAAAAAGGAGAAGAAGTACAATAATAATAATAATAATAAGTAGTAGTAGTAGTAGAAGAAGAAGAAGTAGTAGTAGTAGTAGTAGTAGAAGAAGAAGATGAAAAAGGAGAAGAAGAGAAGAAGTAGAAGAAGAAGAAGAAGTAGAAGAGGAAGAAGTGGAAGATGAAGGAGAAGAAGGAGAAGAAGAAGAATAAGAAGATGAAGAAAGAGAAGAAGTAGAAGAAGAAGAAGAAAAGGAAGGGGAAGAAGATGAAGAAGAAGTAGAAGAGGAAGATGAAGGAAATGAAAATGAAGAAATAAACGAAGAATAAGAAGAAGAAGAAGGAGAAGGAGAAGAAGAAGAGGAAGAAGAAGAAGAAAGAGAAGAAGAATAAGTAGGAGAAGAAGAAGAAGAATAGGAAAAAGATTTTGAGAAAGAAGAATAAGTAGAAGAAGATGATGATGATGAAGAAGAAGAACTAGAAGAAGAAGAAGAAGAAGAAAAGAAGAAGAAGAAGAAGAAAAAGTTGTAGTTGTAGTAGTTGAAGAAGATGAAGAAGAAGAAGAAAAAGAAGAATAAGAAGAAAGAAAAAGAAGTAGTAGTACAAGCATAAGAAGAAGAGGAAGAAGAATGAAAAAAAGATGTCAAGAAAGAACAGGAAGAAGTAGAAGAAGAAGAAGAAGATGAAGAAGAAGATGAAGATGAAGTAGAAGTAGAAGTGGAAGAAGAAAAAGAAAAAAAGAAGAAGAAGAAGTAGACAAACAAGAAAAAGAGTAAGACGAAGAAGAAGAAGAAGAAGAAGAAGAAGAAGAAGTACAAAAGAAAGAAGAAGAAGAAGAAGAAGAAGAGGAAGAACAAGAAGAGGAAGTAGTAGTACAAGAAGAAGAAGAAGAAGAAGAAAAAGAAGAAGAAGATGAAGAAAAAGTAGAAGAAAAAGACGAACAAGAAGAAGAGGAGGAAGATGAAGAAGAAGAAGAAGGGGAAGAAGAAGAAGGAGATGAAGAAGAAGAAGAAAAAGAAGAAGAAGAAGAAGAAAAGAAGAAGAAGGAGAAGAAGAAGAAGAAGAAGAAGAAAATGAATAAGTAGAAAAGAAGAAGAAGAAGAAGAAGAAGGAGAAGAAGAAGAAGAAGAAGAAGAAGAAGAAGAAGTTGTGGTAGAAGAAGAAAAAGTAGTAGTATTAAAAGAAGAAGAAGAAGAAGAAGAAGAAGAAGAAGATGAAGAAGAAGATGCAAAAAAAGTAGCAGAAGAAGATTTTGAAGTAGAAGAAGAAGAAGAAGAAGAAGAAGTTAAAGAGAAAGATGCAGAAGAAGAAGAAGAAGAAGAAGAAGCAAAAGTAGTTGAAGAACAATAAGAACTAGAAGAAGAAGAAGATGAAAAAGAAGGAGAAGATGAAGTGAAAGAAGAAGAAGAAGAAGAAGAGGTAGCAGTCATAGTAATAGAAAAAGAAGAAGAATAAGAAAAAGAGGAAGAAGATGATGAAGAAGAAGTAAAAAAGTAGTAGAGGAAGAAAAAGTAAAGGAAGAAGGAGAAGAAGAAGAAGAAGAATATGAAAAAGATGAGTAAGAAGATGTAGAAGAGGAAGAAGAAGAAGAAGATGAAGAAGAAGAAGAAAAAAAAGTAGTTATAGTAGTAGAAGAAGAAGTACAAGTAGAAGAAAAAGTAGTAGTAGTACTAGAAGAAGAAAAAGAATTAGAAGAAGAAGATGAAGATGATGATGATGACGATGAAGAAGAAGAAAAAGTAATAGTAGTATTAAAGAAGAAGAAGAAGAAGAAGAAGAATATGAAGAGGGAGAAGAAGAGAAGAAGTAGTAGAAGAAGAAGAAGAAGATTAAAAAGAAAAAGAAGAAAAAGACAAAGAAGAGGAAGAAGAAGAAGAAGAAGAAAAAGAAGATGAAGAAGAGGAAGAAGAAGAAGATGAAGAAGTAGAAGAAGAAGAAAAGAAGTAGAAGAGGAAGAAGGTGAAGAAGTACAATAAGATGAAGAAGAAGAAGAAGAAGTAGTAGTAGTAGTAATAGTAGAAGAAGAAGAAGAAGAAAAAGAAGAAAAAATTGAAGAAGTGGTAGAAGAAGTAGTCGTAGAAGTAGTAGTAGTAGTAGTAGAAGAAGAAGAAGATGAAGAAGAAGAAGAAAGAGAAGGAGAACGAGAACAACAAGAAGAAGAAGAAGACGAAGAAAAGGAAGAAGAGGAGGAAGAAGAAGTAGTAGTAGTAGAAGAAGAAGAAGAAGTAGAAGAAGAAAAACAAGAAGAAGAATAAGAAGAAGAAGAATAAGCGAAGAAGAACAAGAATAAGAAAACAAAGAAGTAGAAGAAGATTCGGAAGAAGTTAGAAGAAGAAGAAGAAGAAGAAGTAGAGGAAGTGGAAGAAGAAGAAGCAGAGGAAGAAGAAGTTGTAGAAGAAGAGGAAGAAGAAGTATGAAGAAGATGAAGAAGAAGAAGTAGTAATAGAAGAAGAACAACAACAACAACAAGTAGAAGTAGAAGAAGTAGTAATATCAATAATAGAAGAAGAAGAAGAAAAGAAGAAGAAGAAGAAGAAGAGAAGACAAAAAAATAGGAGAAGAAGAAGAAGAAGAAGAAGTAGAAGAAGAAGAAGAAGAAGAAGAAGAAGATGAAGAAGAAGAGGATGAAGAAGAAGATGGAGAAGAAGAAGAAGATGAAGAAGAAGAAGAATAAGAAGAAGTAGAAGATGATGATGATGAAGAAGAAGAAGAAAAAAATTAGTAGTAGTAATAGTAAAAGAAGACGAAGAACAAGAAGAAGAGATAGAGAAGTAAAAGATAGAGAAGAATATGGAGAAGCAGAAGTAGAAGTATAATAAGAAGAAGAGGTAGAAGATGAAGA
>JAIUJO010003019.1:7500-30000 GCA_023846275.1 Vanilla planifolia | reverse complement strand
GAAGAAGAGAAAGAAGAAGAAGAAGAAGATGTAGTAGTAGTACTACTAGTATTAGTAGAAGAAGAAGAAGAAGAAGAAGAAGGAGGTGAAGAAGAAGAAAAGAAGAGGAAGAAGAAGAAAGAGTAAAAGAAGAAGAAGAAGAAGAAGATGAAGAAGAGGAAGATGAAGAAGAAAATGGAGAAGAGGAAGAAGAGACGAAGAAGAGGAAGAAGAAGAAGAAGAAAAAGAAGTAGTTGTAGTTGAAGAAGAAGGAAAAGAAAAAAAAGATGATGAAGAAGGAGGTGAAGAGAAGAAAAATTAGTAGAAGAAGAAGAAGAACATGAAAGAGAAGTTGATTAAGAAGAAGTAGAGGAGGAAGAAGAAGAAGAACTCGAAGAAGAAGAACAAGAAGAACAAAAAGAAGAAGCAGAAGATAAAGAAGAAAAAGAAAAAGAAGTAAAAGTTGTGGAAGAAGAAGAAGAAGAAGGAGAAGTAGTAGTAGAAGAAGAGAAGAAGAGGAAGAAGAAGAAGATGAAGTAGAAGAAGAAGATGAAGAAGGAGAAGAAAAGGAGAAGAAGAAAAAGAAGAAGAAGAAGAAGAAGAAGAACAACAACAACAAGAAGGAGATAAAGAAGTAGAGGAAGAAGAAGAAGAAGAAGAGGATGATGATGAAGTTGAAGAAGAAGAAAAGAAGAAGAGAAGAAGTAGAAAAAGAAGAAGAAGAAGAAGTGGAAGAAGAAGAAGAAGAGGAGGACGAGGAAGTAGCAATAGTAGTAGTAGTAGAAGAAGAAGAAGAAGAAGAAGAGGAAGAAGATGGAGAATAAGAAGAAGAAGAAGTAGAAAAAGGAGAAGTAAAAGAAGAAGAAGAAGCAGAAGAAGAAGAAGAAGAAGAAGAAGGAAAAGAAGAAGAAGGAGAAGAAAAAGCAGAAGTTATAGATGAAGAAAAAGAAAAAGAAGAAGAGGAAAAAGATGTAGAAGAAAAAGAAGATGAAGAAGAAGAAGTTGAAGAAGAAGTATGTGTAGTAGTAGTAGTAATAGAAGCAGAAGAAGAAGAATAAGTAGAAGTAGTAGCAATTGAAGAAGAAGAAGAAGATGATAAATAGGAAAAAGAATAAGAAGAAGAAGAAGAAGTAGAAGAAGAAGAAGATGGAGAAGAAGAAGATGTTGTATTAGAAGAATAAGAAAGAGAAAAATAAGAAGAAGGACAGAAATAAGAAAAAAAAAAGTAGGAGAAGAAGGAGACATAGAAGAAGGAGGAAGAAATAGGAGAAGAAGAAGAAAAAGAAGAAGAAGAAGAAGAAGTGGGAGAAGATGAAGAAGAGGAATTAGAAGAAGGAGAAGAAGAAGAACAAGAAGAAGAAGATGAAAAAGTAGAAAAAGAAGAAGATGAAGGAGAAGTAGAAGAAGAAGAAGAAGAAGAAAAGGTAGAAGAGGTTGAAGAAGAAAAAGAAGAAGAAAAAGAGGAAAGTGAAGAAGAAGAAGAAGATAAAGAAGAAGAAGAAAAAGAAGAATAAGAAGAAGAGGAAGAAGAATTAGAACAACAAGAAGACGAAGTAGAAGAAGAAGAAGAACAAGAACAAGAAGAAAAAAGAAAAAGAAAGAGAAGAAGTAGAACAAAAAGAGGAAGAACAAGAAGAAGAAGAAGAAGAATAGGAACAAGTAGTAGAAGAAGAGCAAGAACAAGAATAAGAAGATGGAGAAAAAGAAGTAGAAGAAGAAGAAGAAGAAGAAGAAGAAGAAGAATGGGAAGAACAAGAAGAGAAGAAGAAGAAGTAGTAGTAGTAGTAGAAGAAGAAAAAGAAGAGAGGAAGCAAAAGAGGAAGAAGAAGAAGAACAAGAAAAAGATGTAGTAGATAAAGAAGAAGAAAAAGAAGAGGAAGTAGAACTAGAAGAAGGAGGAGAAGGAGAAGAAGAAGAAGGAGAAGAAGAAGAAGAAGAAGATGTAGAAGAAAAAGAAGAAGAAGATGACGGAGAAGAAGAAGGATAAGAAGAAATAGAAGAAGAAGAAGTGAAAAGAAGAAGAAGATGAAGAAGAAGAAGAAGAAAATGAAGTTGAAGTAGAAGAAGAAGAAGAAGAAGAAGAAGAAGAAGAAGAAGATGATGATGATGATCTTGAAGAAGTAGAAGAACAAGAGGAAGAAGGAGAAGAAGAATTAGAAAAAGAAGAAGAAGAAGAAGAAGAAGAAAAAGTAGAAGAAGATGATGAAGAAGAAGTAGATCAAGATGAAAAAGAAGAAGAAGAAGAAGAATTAGAAGAAGAAGAAGAAAAAAAAGTAGGAGAAGAAAATGAAGATAATTATGACGAAGAAGAAGAAGAAGAAGAAGAAGAAGACAAAGAAGCAGAAGAAGAAGAAGAAGAAGAAGAAGTTGACGAAGAAGAGGAAAAGGAAGGAGAAGAAGTGCAACAATATGAAGAAGATGTAGAAGAAGAATAAGAAGGCAAAGAAGAAGAAGAAGAAGAAGAAGAAGAAGAAGGGAATAAGAAGAAGAAGACGACGATGAAGAATGAGAAGAAGAATAGGAAAAGGAAGAAGAATAAGAACAAGATGAAGAACGAGAAGAACAAGAAGAAGGAGAAGGAGAAGAACAAGAAGAAGAAGTTGTAAAAGAAGAAGGAGAAGAATAGGAAGAGGAGGAAGAAGAATCAGTAGTAGTAGAAGAAGAAGAAGAAGAAAAAGAAGAGTAGAAGTAGACGATGTAGTACTAGAAGAAGAAGAAAGAGAAGAAGTACAAGAAGAAGAAGAAGAAGTAGAAGAAGAAGAAGATGAAGAAGAAGAAGTAGTAGTAGTACAAGTAGTAGTAATAGAAGAAGAAAAGGAAGAGGAAGGAGAAGAAGAAGAATAAGAATAAGAAGAAGAAGAAGAAGAAGATGAAGAAGAAGTAGTAGAAAAAGAAGAATAAGAAGATGAACAAGAAGAAGTAGTAGTTCAGAAGAAGAAGCAGAAGAAAAAGAAGAAGAAGAAGGAGAAGAAGAAGAAGATATAGTAGTAGTAGAAGAAGAAGAAGAAAAAAGAGGAAGAAGAAGAAGTAGAAGAAGAAGTAGTA
Source organism: Vanilla planifolia (assembly GCA_023846275.1). Classification (NCBI taxonomy): domain Eukaryota; kingdom Viridiplantae; phylum Streptophyta; class Magnoliopsida; order Asparagales; family Orchidaceae; genus Vanilla; species Vanilla planifolia. Next base: position 26,976 of record JAIUJO010003019.1, on the reverse strand, counting down.
GTAGAAGAAGCAGAGGAAAAAGAAGAAGAAAAAGAAGAACATGAAGATGGAGAAGGAGAACAAGAAGAAAAAGAAGAAAAAGAAGAAAAAGAAGAAGAAGAAGAACAGATAGAAGAAGAATAAGATAAAGAAGATGTAGTAGTTGTTGCAGTAAAAGAAGAAGAAGAAGAAGAGGTAGTAGTAGTACTAGTAGTAGTAGCAGTAGAAGAAGAAGAAGAAGAAGGACGTGAAGAAGAAAGAAGAAGAAGAAGAAGAAGAAGAAGAGGAAGGAGTCAAACAAAAAGAAAAAGAAGAAGATGATGAAGAAAGGGAAGATGAAGAAGAAAATGGAGATGAGGAAGATATGACGAGGAAGAAGAAGAAGAAGAAGACGAAGGGGTAGTAGTAGTCGAAGTAGAAGGAAAAGAAGAAGAAGGTGAAGAAGAAGTAGGAGAAGAGAAGAAGAATTAGTAAAAGAAGAAGAAGATGAAAAAGAAGTTGAACAAGAAGAAGCAGAGGAGGAGGAAGAAGAAGAAGAAGAAGAAAAAGAAGTAGAAGATTACGAAGAAGAAGAAGAGGAGGAGGAAGTAAAAGTTGTGAAAGAAGAAGAAGAGGAAGAAGAAGAAGATGAAGTAGAAGAAGAAGAAGAAGAAGAAGGAGAAGAAAAAGGAGAAGAAGAAAAAGAAGAAGAACAAGAAGAAGAACAAGAAGATGAAGAGAAGATAAAGAACTGAGGAGGAAGAAGAAGAAGAAGATGATGAACTTGAGGAAGAAGAAGAAGAAGAAGTAGAAGAAGTAAAAAAACAAGAAAAAAAAGAAGTAGAAGAAGAAGAAGAAAAAGAGGAAGTAGTGGTAGAAGAAGAAGAAGAAGAAGAAGAGAAAGATGGAGAAGAAGAAGACGAAGAAATAGTAGAAGAAGAAGAAGAAGAGGAAGAGGAAGATGAAGGAGAAAAAGAATGAAAAGAAGAAGAAGAAGAAGAAGAAGAAAAAGAAAAAGACAGTCGAAAAAGAAGAAGAAGAGGAAGAAGAAGAAGAAGAAGAAGAAGAAGATGATGATGATGAAGAAGAAAAAAAAGAAGAAGAAGAAGAAGAAGAAGATGATGATGATGATGATAAATAAGGAAACGAAGATGAAGAAAAAGAGGAAGAAGAAGTAAAAGAAAAAGAAGATGAAGAAGAAGAAGATGTAGTACTAGAAGAAGAAGAAAGACAAAAAAGAAGAAGAAGAAGAACAGGAAACAGAAAAAAAGTAGTAGAAGAAGAAGAGGAAGAAGAAGGAGAAGAAATAAAAGGAGTAAAAGAAGATAAAGAAGAGGAAGAAGAAGAAGCAGAAGAAGGCAAAGAACAAGAAGAAGAAAATAACAACAAGAAGTAGAAAAAGAAGAAGATGAAGAAGAAGTAGAAGAAGAAGAAGAAGAAGAAGAAGAAGAAGAAGAAGAAGAAGAAGAAGAGAAGAAAAAGAAGAGGTAGAAGAGGTTGAAAAAGAAGAAGAAGAAGAAGAAGAAGAAGAAAATGAAGAAAGAAAAGAAGATAAAGATTAAGATGAAGATGAAGAAGAAGAAGAAGAGGAAGAAGAATAAGAAGAAGAAGAAAAAGAAGAAGATGATAAAGAGGAAGAAGTTGAAGAAGAAGAAGAACCAGAAGATGAAGATGAAGAGGATGAAGAAGAAGAAGAAGTAGAAGTAATAGAAGAAGAAGTATTAGAAGAAGAAGAAGAAGGAGATGGAGAAGAAGAAGAAGATGAAGAAGAAGAAGAAGAAGAAGAAGAAGAAGAAGGAGAAGAACAAGCAGAAGAAGAAGAAGAAGGAGAAGTAGTAGTAGTAAAGAAGAAGAAGAAGGTGAAGAAGAAGAAAAAAAAGAAGAAGAAAAGGAAGTAGAAGTAGAAGAAGTAGAAGAAAAAGCAGTAGAACAAGAAGGGTAAGAAGAATATTAACAGAAGAAGATGTAGAGAAAGAATAAGGAGAAGAAGAAAAAGAAAGAGAAGAAGTAGAAGAAGAAGAGGAAGAAGAAGAAGAAGAAGTAGAAGAAGAAGAAGTAGTAGAAGAAGAAGAAGTAGTAGAAGAAGAAGAAGAGGAAGAAGATGGAGAAGAAGAAGTAGAAGAAGAGAAGAAGTAGAGGAAGAAGAAGAAGAAGATGAAAAAGAGATTAAGAAGAAGAGGATAAAGAAGAAGAGGATAAAGAAGAAGAAGAAGAAGTAGTAGTTATAGCAGAAGAAGAAGAACCAGAAGAAGAAGAGCAAGATGTTGAAAACGAAGAAGAAGAGGAAGAAGAAGAAGAAGAAGGGGAAGAAGAATAATAAAAAGAAGAAGAAGAATAAAAAGAGGAAGCAGAAGTAGAAGAAGAATAAGAGAAAGAAGAAGAAGAAGAATAAGTTGAAAAAGAAGGAGGAGAAGAAGAAGAAGAGGAACAAGAACAAGAAGTAGAAGTAGAAGAAGAAGATGGAGAACAAGATGGAGAGGAAGAAAAATAAGAAGAAGAAGAAGAAGAAGTTGAAGAAGAAGAAGAAGAAGAAGAAAAAGAAGTAGAAGAAGAAGAAGAAGAAAAAGAAGTAGAAGAAGAAAAAGAAGAAGAAGAAGAAGAAGTAGAAGAAGACGAAGAAGAAGAAGAAGAAGAAGAAGGAGAAGAATTAGAAGAAGAAGAAGAATAAAAAGAAGAAGTAATAGAAGAAAAAGAAGAAAAAGAATAGGAAGAAGAAGAAGGCGAAGAAGAAGACGAGCAGGAAGAAGAAGAAGAAGAAGAAGAAGAAGATGAAGAAGAAGAGGAAGAAGAAGAAGAAGAAGAAGAAGAAGAAGAAGAAAATGAAGGGAAGAAGTATAAAAAGAAGGAGAAGAAGAAGAAGAAGAAGTACAAGAAGAAGAGGAAGGAGTAGAAGAAGAAGAAGAAGAAGAAGAAGAAGAAGAAGAAGGAGAAGATGAAGTTGAAGAAGAAGAAGTAGAAGTAGAAAAGAAGAAGAACAAGAAGGAGAAGAAGAAGAAGAAGAAGAAGAAGAAAAAAAGTAGAAGAAAAAGAACAAAAAGAAGAAAAAGAAGAAGCAATAGAAGATGATGAAGAAGAAGAAGAAGAGGAAGAGGGCGAAGAAGAAAAAGAGGAAGAAGAAGAAGAAGAAGAAGATGAAGAAGAAAAAGAAGAACAAGAAGAAAAAAAAGAAGGAGAAAAAATAGAAGAAGAAGAAGCACAAAGAAGTACAAGAAGGTGAAGAAGAAGAAGAAGAAGAAGAAGAAGAAGAAAAAGAAGAAGTAGAAGAAGAATATGAGAAGAAGAAAAAGAAAAAGAAGTAGAAGAAGAAGAGGGAGAAGAAGAAGAAGAAGAAGAAGTAGAAGAAGAAGCAGAAGAAGAAAAGATAGAAGTAGAAGAAGAAGAAGAAGAAGAAGAAGAAGAAGGAGAAGAAGAAGTAGAAGAAGAAAAGAAGAAGATGATGATGAAGAAGAAGAAGAAGAAGAAGAAGAAGAGGAAGAAGAAGAAGAAGAAGAGAAAAAGAAGAAGAAGAAGAAGAAGATGATGAAAAAGAAGAAGAGAAAAAGAAGAAGAAGGGGAAGAAGAAGAAGAAGAAGAATAAGAAGAAGAATAAAAAGAGGAAGCAAAAGCTGAAGAAGAAGAAGAAGAAAAAGAAGAAGAAGAAGAAGAGGAAGATGAAGGAGAAGAAGAAGAAGAAGAAGAAGTAGAAGTAGAAGTAGAAGTAGAAGAAGAAGAAGAAGAAGAAGGAGAAGAAGAAGAGTTAGAAGAAGAAAAAGAAGTAGAAGAAGAAGAAGAAGAAGGAGAACAAGAAGAGGAAGAAAAATAAGAAGAAGAAGAAGTAGAAGAAGATGAAGAAGAAGATGAAAAAGATGTAGAAGTAGTAGAAGAAGAAGAAGAAGAAGAAGAAGTAGAAGAAGAAGATGAAAAAGATGTAAAATAAGAAGAAGAAGAAGTAGTAGAAGAAGATGAAGAAGAAGAAGAAGAAGAAGAAGGAGAAGAATTACAAGAAGAAGAAGAATAAAAAGAAGTAATAGAAGAAAAAGAAAAGTAAGAAGAATAAGAAGATGTAGAAGAAGATGTGGAAGAAGAAGAAGAAGAAGAAGAAGAAGAATAAGAAGAAGAAGAACAAGAAGAAGAAGAAGAGTAAGAAGTGGAAGAAGAAGAAGAAGAAGAAGAAAATGAAGAAAATGAAGGGAAGAAATAGAAAAAGAAGGAGAAGAAAAAGAAGAAGAGGAAGAAGAAGGAGAAGAAGAAGAAGAAGATGAGAAAGAAGAAGAAGAAGAAGAAGAAGAAGGAGAAGATGAAGATGAAGATGAAGAAGAAGAAGAAGAAGAAGATGTAGAAGTAGAAGGTAAAGTAGAATAACAATAAGAAAAAGAAGAAGTAGAAATAGAAAAGAAGAAGAATAAGAGCAAGAAGGAGAAGAAGAAGAAGAAGAAGTAGAACAAGAAGAACAAGAAGAAGAAAAAGAAATAGTAGTAGTAGTAGAAGAAGAAGAAGAAGAAGAAGAAGAAGATGGCAAAGAAGAAGTAGAAGAAGAAGTAGATGATGAAGAAGAAGAAGAAGAACTAGAAGAAAAAGAAGAAGGATAAAATGTAGAAGAAGAAGAAGGAGATGAAGAAGGTGAAGAAGATGAAAAAGTAGAGGAAGAAAAAGACAAAGAAGAAGATGAAGTCGAAGATGAAGATGAAGAAGAGGAAGATGAAAAAGAAGAAGGAGAAAAAGAAGATGAGAAGAAGAAGTGAAGAAGAAGAAGAAGAAGAAGTAGAAGATGAAGAAGAAGAAATGGAGGAAAAAAGTAGAAGAAGATGTAGAGGAAGAAGAAGAAGAAGACGAAGGTGAAGTAGAAGTAGGAGGAGAAGAGGAAGAAGGAGAAGAAGGAGAAGGAGAAGAAGAAGAAGAAGAAGAAGAAGTTGATGACAAAGAAGAAGGAGAAGAAAAAGAAGGAGAAGAAGAAAAGAAGAAGAAGAAGAAGAAGAAGAAGAAAAAGAAGAAGAAAATGAAGATAAAGAAGTAGTGGAAGAAGTAGAAGAAGTTGGACAGGAAGAAGAACAAGAAGAAGAAGAGGAAGAATTAGAAGTAGTAGAAAAAGAAAAAGAAGAAGAAAAAGAAGTAGAAGAAGAAGAAGAAGAAGAAGGAGAAGAAGACAAAGAAGAAGAAGAAGAAGAAGAAGAAGTAGAAGTAAAAGAAGAAGAAGAATAATTAGACAAAGAGGACGAGAAAGATAGAGAAGAACTGGAAGAAGAAGAAGAAGAAGAAGATCTAGTAGTAGAAGAAGAAGATGAAGATGAAGAAGAAGAAGAAGAAGAAGAAGAAGTAGTAGTATTAGTAGAAGAAGATGAAGAAAAATAATAATAAGAAGAAGAACAAGAAGTAGTGGAAGAAGAAGAACAAGAAAAAGATGAATAAGAAGAAGAACAAGAAAAAGTGAAGCAGCAGTAGAAGAAGAAGAAGAAGAAGAAGAAGAAAAAGAAGAAGTAGAAGAAGAAGATGGAGAAGAAGTACAAGAAGAAGAAGAAGAAGAAGAAGAGGTAGTAGTAGTAGTTGTAGAAGAAGAAGAAGAAGAAGAAGAAGATGATGATGATGATGATGAAGAAGGAGAAGAAGAAGAAGAAGAAGAAGAAGAAAAAGAAGTAGAAGAAGAGAATAAGAAGAATAAGAAGAGGAGGAGGAAGAAGAAGAAGAAGAAGATGTAGTAATAGTAATAGAAGAAGAAGAAAAAGTTGAAGAAGAATTAGAAGAAGAGGAAGAAAAAAAGAAGAAAAATAAGAATAAGAAGGAGAAGAAGAACAATAACAAGAAGAAGAAGAATAATAAGAAGGAGGAGAAGATGAAAAAAAAAGTAGTAGTAGTTTTTGTAGTAGAATAAGAAGAATAAGAAGAAGAAGAAAAGGTAGTAGTAGTTCTAGTAATAGTAGTAATAGTAGAAGAAGAAGAAGAAGAAGAAGAAGAAGAAGAAGAAGTAGAATAAGTAGAAGAAGAAGAAGTAAAAGGAGAAGAAGTAGAAGATGAAGAAGAGGAAGATGAAGAAGATGAAGGGGAAGAAGAATATAAGAAGAAGAAGAAGTAGTCGCTTTATTAGTAGTAGAAGAAGAAGAATAAAAAGAAGAAGAATAAGAAGAAGAAGATGAAGAAGAAGAAGAAGATGGAGAAGAGAAGTAGTAGAAGAATAATATGATGAAAAAGAAGTAGAACAAGAAGTAGGGGAAGAAGAAGAAGAAGAAGAAGAAGAAGTAGAAAGAGGATAAGAAGAAGAAGAAGAAGATGAAGAAGAAGGTGAAGTAGATGAAGATGAAGAAGGGGAAGAAGAAGGAAAAGTTGAAAAAGAAGAGGAACGAGAGAAGGAAGAAGAAGAAGTAGAAGAAGCAGAAAACGATGAAGAAAAAGGACAAGAAGTAGACGAAGAAGAAGAAGGAGAAGAAGAAGAAGAAAAAGAAGAAGGAGAAGCAGAAGGAGAAGAAGAAGAAGAAGAAGAAGAAGAAGTAGAAGAAGGAGAAGAAAAATAAGAAAAAGTAAAAGAAGAAGTAGAAGATGAAGAAGAAAAAGAAGAACAAGAAAAAAAAAGATGTAGAAGAAAAATAAGATGAAAAATAAGAATATAAAGAAGAAGAAGAAGAAGAAGAAGAAGTGATAGCAGGTGAAGAAGAAGAAGAAGGAGAAGAAGAAGTAGAAGAGGAAGAAGAAGAAGAAGAAGGAGAAGTCATAGTAGTAGTAGTAGTAGAGGAAGAAGAAGAAGAAGTAGAAGTAGAAGTAGATTAAGAAGAAGAAGTTGGAATAGAAGAAGAAGAAGAAGATGAAGAACAAGAAGGAGAAGAAAAAGAAGATGCAGAAGAAGAAGAAGATTAAGAAGAAGAAGAAGAAGAAGAAGAAGAAGAAGAAATAGAAGAAGATGAAGAAGGAGAAGAAGAAGAAGAAGAAAAAGAAGAAGTAGAAGAAAAAGTAGAAGAAGAAGAAGAGAAGAAGAAGAAGAAGAAGAAGAAGAAGAAAATAAAGAAGAAGAAGAACAGGAAGAAGAGGAAGTAGAAGAAGAAGAAAAAGAAAAAGAAGAAGAAGAAGCAGAAGAAGAAGTAGTAGAAGAATTAGAAGAAAAAGAAGAAGTTGTAGTAATAGAAGAAGAAGAAGAAGAAAAAGAGAAACAAAAAAAGAATTAGAATAAGAAGAAAATAAAGAAGAAGTAGAAGTAGAAGAAGAAGAAGGAGAAGAAGTAGAAGAAGAAGTAGAAGAAAAAGAAGAAAAAGATGAAGTAGAAGAAAAGAAGAAAAAGAAGCAGGAAAAGAAGAAGAAGAAGAAGAAGAAGATGATGATGAAGAAGATGATGAAGAAAGAGAAAGACAAGAAGAAGTAGAAGAACAAAAAGAAGAAGAAGTATTAGTGGTAAAAGAAGAAGGAGAAGAAAAATTCATTGTAATAGAAGAAGAACATAAAAGAGAGAAACAACAACAAGAAGAAGAATAAGAAGATAATAAAGAAGAAGTAGAAGAAGAAGAAGGACAAGAAGAAGAAGAAGAAGAAGAAAAAGAAAAAGATGAAGTAGAAGAAAAGAAGAAAAAGAAGTAGGAGAAGAACAAGAAGCAGAAGAAGAAGAAATACAAAAGGAAGAAGACGAGAAGAAGAAGAAGAAGAAGAAGATGTAGTAATAGAAGAAGAAGAAGAAGAAGAAGGAGAAAAAGAAGAAAGAGAAGATGAAGAAGAATAAGAAGAAGAAGAATATGAAGCATTAGAATAAGAAGAAGAAGAATAAGAAGAAGATGAAGAAAAAGAAGATGAAGAAGAAGAAGAAGAAGAAGAAGATGAAGAAGATGAAGATGAAAATAGAGAAGATGAAGAACAAGAAGTATAAGAAGAAGAAGACGAAGAAGAAGAAGAAGAAGAAGAAGAGGAAGGATAAGAACAAGAGGAGAAGAAGTAGAAGAAGAAGAAGAAGAAGAAGATGTAAAAGAAGAAGAAGATGAAGAAGAAGGGGAAGAAGAAGTAGAAGAAGAAGAATAAGAAGAAGAAGAAGAAGATGATGAAGAAGAAGTTGATGGTGATGAAGAAAGAGAAGGAGAAGGAGAAGTAGAAGAAGAAGAAGAAGGAGAAGAAGTAGAAGAAGAAGTAGAAGAAGAAGTAGAAGAAGAAAAGAAGTAGAAGTAGAAGAAGCAAAAATAAATGAAGAAGAAGAAGAATAAGATGATGATGATGATGATGAAGAAATAGAAGAAGAAGAAGAAGAAACAATAGAGTAATAATAAGAATTAAAATATGAAGAAGAAGTGGTAATGAAAGAACAAGGAGAAGAAGAAAAAGAAAGAGAAGAAGTAGAAGAAGAAGAGGAGGAGGAAGAAGAAGAAGAAGAAGAGAAAGAAGGAGAAAAAGAAGGAGAAAAAAAAGTAGTAGAAGAATTAGAAGAATAAGAAGAAGAAGAAGATGATGATGAAGTAGGAGAAGAAAAAGAAGATGATGTCATGAAGAAGAAGAAGAAGAAGAAGAAGTATAAGTAAATAAAGAAGGAGAAAAGGAAGGAGAAGAAGTGCAACAAAAAGAAGAAGATGAAGAAGAAGAAGAAGAAGAAGAGGAAGAAGAAGAAGAAGAAGAAGAAGAAGAAGAAGTAGAAGAAGAAGTAGTAGAAGAAGAAGAAGATGGAGAAGAAGAAGTAGACAAGAAAAAGAAGAAGAGAAAGAAGAAGAAGAAGAAGAGGAAGAAGAAGAAGATGAAGAACATAAAGAAGAGAAGAAGAAGAAGAAGAAGTAGTTGTAGTAGTAGAAGTAAAGGAAGAAGAAGAATAAGAAGAAGAAGAAGAAGAATAAGTAGAAGAAGAACTTGAAGAAGAAGAAGATGAAGGAGAAGAAGAAGAAGAACAAAAAGATGAAAGAGAAGAAGAAGAAGAATTAGAAGAAGAAGAAGAACAAGAAAAAAAAAAGGTGAAGTAGGAGAAGAAAAGGAAAATGATGATGATTACCAAGAAGAAGAAGAATAATTAAACAAAGAAGAAGGAAAGGAAGGAGAACAAGGGCAAGAACATGAAGAAGATGAAGAAATAGAAGAAGTAGAGGAAGAAGAGGAAGAAAAAGAAGAGTAAGAAGAAGAAGAGAAATAAGTGGTAGAAGAAGTTGTAGAACAAGAAGAAGAAGTAGAAGAAGAAAAAGAAGAAGTGGATGAAGAAGAAGAAGAAGAGGAAGAAGAAGAAGAAGAACATCGAGAAGAGAAGAAGAAGAAGAAGTAATAGTAGTAGAAGTAGAAGAAGAAGAAGAAGAAGAAGAAGAACTTGAAGAATAAAAAGATGAAGGAGAAGAAGAAGAAGCAGAAAAAGAAAAAAAGAGAAGAAGAGGAAGAAGAAGAGAAAGAAGAAGAAGAAGTAGAAGAAGAAGAAGAAGAAGAAGAAGGAGAACTAGAAGGAGAAGTAAAATAAGAAGAAGAAGAAGAAGAACAAGAACGAGAAGAAGACGATCAAGAGGAAGAAGAAGAGAAAAACAAGTAGTAGTCGAAGAAGAAGAAGAAGAAGAAGTAGAAGAATAGATAGAAGGCGAAGAAGAAAAAGAGAAAGAAGGTGAAGAAGAAGAGGTAGTAGTAGTACTACTAGTATTAGTAGAAGAAGAAGAAGAATAAGAAGAAGAAGGTGAAGAAGAAGAAAAGAATAAGAAGAAGAAGAAGAGGAAGAAGAAAAAGAAGAAGAAGAAGAAGAAGAAGAAGAAGATGATGACGAGGAGGAAGAGAAAGAAGAAGAAGTAGTGGAGGAGGAAGAAGAAGAAAAGAAGAAGAAGAAGAAGAAGAAGAAGAGGAACAAGAAGAAGAGGAAGAAGAAGAGGACGAAGAGGAAGAAGCAGAAGAGGAAGAAGTAGAGGAAGAAGAAGAAGAAGAAGATGCAAAAGAGGAAGAAGAAGAAGAGGACAAAGAAGAAAAAGTAGAAGAAGAAGAAGAAGAGGAAGAAGATGAAAAAGAGGAAGATGAAGAAGAAAATGGAGAAGAGGAAGATGAGACGAAGAAGAAGAAGAAGAAGAAGAAGAAGAAGATGAAAAAGAAAAAGTAGTAGTAGTTGAAGAAGAAGGAAAAGAAAAAAAAGATGATGAAGAAGAAGGAGGTGAAGAGAAGAAGAATTAGTAGTAGAAGAAGAAGATGAAAGGGAAGTTGAATAAGAAGAACTAGAGGAGGAGGAGGAAGAAGAAGAACAAGAAGAACAAAAAGAAGATGCAGAAGATGAAGAAGAAGAAGAAAAAGAAAAAGAAGTAGAAGTTGTGGAAGGAGAAGAAGGAGAAGCAGAAGAAGAAGAAGAAGTGGAAAAAGAAGAAGATGAAGAAGAAGAAGAAGAAGAAGGAGAAGAAAAGGAGAAGAAAAAGAAGAAGAACAAGAAGAAGAACAACAGGAAGAAGAAGAAGATAAATAAGTAGAGGAAGAAGAAGAAGAAGATGATGATGAAGTTGAAGAAGAAGAAAAGAAAAAGAAGTAGAAGAAGTAGAAAAAGGAGAAGAAGAAGAAGAAGAAGAAGAAGAAGATGGAGAAAAAGATGAAGAAGTAGAAAAATGAGAAAAAGTAAAAGAAGAAGAAGAAGAAGAAGAAGAATAAAATGAAGAAGAAGAAGAAAAAGCAGAAGAAGTTATAGATGAATAAAAAGAAAAAGAAGAAGAGGAAAAAGATGTAGAAGAAAAAGAAGATGAAGAAGAAGAAGAAGTTGAAGAAGAAGAAGAAGTAGGTGTAGTAGTAGTAGAAGAAGAGGAAGAAGAAGAAGAATGAGTAGTAGTAGTAGCAGTTGAAGAAGAAGAAGAAGAAGAAAAAGATAAATAGGAAAAAGAATAAGAAGAAAAAGAAGAAGAAGAAGTGGAAGAAGAAGAAGATGGAGAAGAAGAAGATGTAGTATTAGAAGAACAAGAAAGAGAAAAATAAGAAGAAGTACAGGAATAAGAAAAAAAGAAGTAGGAGAAGAAGGAGACGTAGAAGAAGACGAAGGAGAAGAAATAGGAGAAGTAGAAGAAGAAGAAGAAGAAGTCGAAGAAGATGAAGAAGAGGAAGAAGAAGAAGAAGAAGGAGAAGAAGAAGAAGAAGAAGAAGATGAAGTAGAAAAAGAAGAAGATGAAGAAGTAGAAGAAGAAGAAGAAGAAGAATAGGTAGAAGAGGTTGAAGAAGAAAAAGAAGAAGAAAAAGAGGAAAGTGAAGAAGAAGAAAAATAATAATAATAATAATAATAATAATAATAATAATAATAATAATAATAATAATAATAATAAAAATAATAATAAGAAGTAGAATAACAAGAAGATGAAGTAGAAGAAGAAGTAGAAGAAGAGTAAGGAGAAAAAAGAAAAAGAAAGAGAAGAAGTAGAACAAAGAGAGGAAGAAGAAGAAGAAGAAGAAGAAGAAGAGGAAGAAGAAGAAGAAGAGCATGAACAAGAACAAGAAGTTGGAGAAGAAGAAGTAGAAGAAGAAGAAGAAGAAGAAGAAGGGAAGAAGAAGAAGAAGAAGAAGTAGCAGTAATTGTAGAAGTAGTAGTAGAAGAAAAAGAAGAGGAAGAAAAAAAGGAAGTAGAAGAAGAACAAGAAAAAGATGTAGTAGAAAAAGAATAAGAAGAAGAACAAGTAGAAGTAGAAGTAGAAGAAGAACAAGGAGGAGGAGAAGAAGAAGTAGAAGAAGAAGAAGCAGATGTAGAAGGAAAAGAAGAAGATGATGGAGAAGAAGGATAAGAAAAGAAGAAGAAGAAGAAAATGAAGTAGAAGTAGAAGAAGAAGAAGAAGAAGAAGAAAAAGAAAAAGAAGTAGTAGTAGTTAAAGAAGAAGGAAAAGAAAAAAAAAGATGATGAAGAAGAAGGAGGTGAAGAGAAGAAGAATTAGTAGAAGAAGAAGAAGATGAAAGAGAAGTTTAACAAGAAGAACTAGAGCAGGAAGAAGAAGATGAAGAAGAAGAACAAGAAGAACTAAAAGAAGAAGCAGAAGAAGAAGAAGAAGAAGAAGAAGAAGAAAAAGAAGTAGAAGTTGTGGAACAAGAAGAAGATGGAGAAGTAGTAGTAGAAGAAGAAGATGAAGAAGAAGAGGAAGAAGAAGAATAAGAAGTAGAAGAAGAAGGAGAAGAGGGAGAAGAAGAAAAGGAGAAGAAAAAGAAGAAGAACAAGAAGAAGAACAAGAAGAAGAAGAAGATAAAGAAGTAGAGGAAGAAGAAGAAGAAGAAGAAGAAGATGATGAAGTTGAAGAAGAAGAAAAGAAAAAGAAGTAGAAAAAGTAGAAAAAGAAGAAGAAGATGGAGAAGAAGAAGTAATAGAAAAATGAGAAGTAAAAGAAAAAGAAGAAGAAGAAGAAGAAGAAGAAAGAAGAAGAAGAAGAAGTAGAAAAAGCAGAAGAAGTTATAAATGACGAAAAAGAAAAAGAAGAAGAGGAAAAAGATGTAGAAGAAAAAGAAGATGAAGAAGAAGAAGAAGTTGAAGAAGAAGAAGAAGTTGAAGAAGAAGAAGAAGTAGTAGGTGTAGTGGTAGAAGAAGAAGAAGAAGAAGAAGAAGAAGAAGAATAAGTAGTAGTAGTAGCAGTTGAAGAAGAAGAAGAAGAAGATGACAAATAGGAAAAAGAATAAGAAGAAAAAGAAGAAGAAGAAGTGGAAGAAGAAGAAGATGTAGTATTAGAAGAAGAAGAAAGAGAAAATAAGAAGAACTAGAATAAGAAAAAAAGAAGTAGGAGAAGAAGGAGAAGTAGAAGAAGAGGAAGGAGAAGAAATAGGAGAAGTAGTAGAAGAAGAAGAAGTCAAAGAAGATGAAAAAGAGGAAGAAGAAGAAGAAGAAGGAAGAAGAAGAAGAAGAAGAAGAAGAAGAAGATGATGATGAAGTAGAAAAAGAAGAAGATGAAGAAGATGTAGAAGAAGAAGAAGAAGAAGAAGAAGAGGTAGAAGAGTTTGAAGAAGAAGAAGAAGAAGAAAAAGAGGAAAGTGAAGAAGAAGAAGAAGATAAAGAAGAAGATGAAAAAGAAGAATAAGAAGAAGTAGAAGAAGAAGTAGAACAACAAGAAGACGAAGTAGAAGAAGTAGAAGAAGAGCAAGGAGAGAAAAGAAAAGGAAAGAGAAGAAGTAAAACAAGAAGAGGAAGAAGAAGAAGAAGAAGAAGAAGAAGAGGAAGAAGAAGAAGAAGAAGAGCACGAACAAGAACAAGAAGTTGGATAAGAAGTAGAAGAAGAAAATGAAGAAGAAGAAGAAGAAGAAGAAGAAGAGGAAGAAGAAGAAGTAGTAGCTGTATAAGTAGTAGTAGAAGAAAATGAAGAGAGGAAGAAAAAGAGGAAGAAGAAGAAGAACAAGAAAAAGAGGAAGAATAAGAAGAACAAGAAAAAGATGTCGTAGAAAAAGAAGAAGAAGAAGTAGAAGTAGAGGAAGAAGGAGGAGGAGGAGGAGAAGAAGAAGAAGAAGAAGAAGAAGATGTAAAAGAAAAAGAAGAAGATGACAGAGAAGAAGAAGGATAAGAAGAAAAAGAAGAAGAAGAAGATGAAAAAGAAGAAGAAGAAGAAGAAAATGAAGTAGAAGTAGAAGAAGAAGAAGAAGAAGACGAAGAAGATGATGATGATGTTGAAGAAGTGTGAGAATAGAAGAAGAAGGAGAAGAAGAATTAGAAGAAGAAGAAGAAGAAGAAGAACAAGTAGAAGAAGATGTTGGAGAAGAAGTAGATCAAGATGAAAAAGAAGAAGAAGAAGAAGAAGAATTAGAAAAAGAAGAAAAAAAAGAAGTGGTGAAGAAAATGAAGATAATTATGATGAAGAAGAAGAAAAAGAAGAAGAAGACGAAGAAGAAGAAGAAGAAGAAGAAGAAGAAGAAGAAGAAGAAGAAGAAGAAGTATACAAAGAAGAAGAAAAGGTAGGGGAAGAAGTGCAAGAATTAGAAGAAGATGTAGAAGAAGAATAAGAAGAAAAAGAAGAAGATGAAGCAAAAGAAGAATAAGAAGTAGAAGAAGGGAATAAGAAAAAGAAGAAGAAGAAGAAGAATAAGAAGAAGAAGAGGAAAAGGAAGAAGAATAAGAACAAGATGAAGAAGGAGAAGAACAAGAAGAAGGAGAATGGAAAGAAGAAGAAGAAGAAGAAGAAGCAGTGGAAGAAGAAGGAGAAGAATAGGAAGAAGAAGAAGAAGAAGAAGTAGTAGTAGAAGAAGAAGAAGAAGAAGAAGAAGAAAAAGAAGAGTAGAAGTAGACGATGCAGTACTAGAAGAAGATGAAGAAGAAGAAGAAGAAGAAGTAGTACAAGTAGTAGCAATAGAAGAAGAAGAAGAGGAAGGAGAAGAAGAAGAAGAAGAATAAGAAGAACCAAAGAAGAAGATGAAGAAGAAGAAGTAGTAGAAGAAGAAGAATCAGTAGATGAAGAAGGAGTAGTAGTAGAAGAAGAAGAAGAAGAAGAAGAAGAAGAAGAAGTAAAAGTTGTAATAGTAGTATAAGAAGAAGAAGAAAAAAAGGAAGAAGAAGAAGAAGAAGATGAAGAAGTAGTAGTAGAAGAAGAAGAGGTAAAAGAAGAAGAAAATGAAGAACAAGACGATGAAGAAGGAGAACAAGAAGAAAAAGAACAAAAAGAAGAAGAAGAAGAAGAACAGATAGAAGAAGAATAAGATAAAGAAGATGTAGTAGTTGTTGTAGCAGAAGAAGAAGAAGAAGAAGAAGAGGTAGTAGTAGTACTAGTAGTCGTAGCAGTAGAAGAAGAAGAAGAAGAAGAAGAAGAAGAAGATGAAGAAGAGGAAGATGAAGAAGAAAATGGAGATGAGGAAGATAAGACGAGGTAGAAGAAGAAGAAGAAGGAGTAGTAGTAGTCAAAGAAGAAGGAAAAGAAGAGAAGATGAAGAAGAAGATGGAGAAGAGAAGAAGAATTAGTAAAAGAAGAAGAAGATGAAAAAGAAGTTGAATAAGAAGAAGTAGAGGATGAGAAGAAGAAGAAGAAGAAGAAGAAGAAGAAAAAAAAAAAAGAAGTAGAAGATTAAGAAGAAGAGGAAGAGGAGGAGGATGTAGAAGTTCTGAAAGAAGAAGAAGAAAAAGAAGCAGAAGAAGAAGAAGAAGAAGATGAAGAAGAAGAAGTAGAAGAAGAAGAAGAAGAAGAAGGAGAAGAAAATGGAGAAGAAGAAAAAGAAGAAGAACAAGAATAAGGAGAAGATGAAGAAAATAAAGAACTAGAGGCGGAGGAAGAAGAAGAAGAAGAAGATGATAAAGTTGAAGAAGAAGAATAAGTAGAAGAAGTAGAAAAAAAGAAGAAAAAGAAGAAGTAGAAGAAGAAGAAGAAGAGGAAGTAGTGGTAGAAGAAGAAGAGAAAAAAAAGATGGAGAAGAAGAAGAGGAAGAAATAGAAGAAGAAGAAGAAGAGAAAGTGGAAGATGAAGGAGCAAAAGAAGAAAAAGAAGAAGAAGAAGAAGAAGAAAAAGAAAAAGGCAAAGATGAAAAACAAGAAGAAGAGGAAGAAGAAGAAGAAGAAGAAGAAGAAGAAGAAGAAGAAGAAGATGATAAATTGGAAAATAAAGATGAAGAAAAAGAATAAGTAAAAGTAGAAGAAAATGGAGAAGAAGAAGATGTAGTACTAGAAGAAGAAGAAAGAGAAAAATGAGAAGAAGAACTGGAATAAGAAAAAAAAGTAGTAGAAGAAGAATAAGTAGAAAAAGAAGAAGGAGAAGAAATAGAAGAAGAAGAAGAAGAAGAAGAAGAAGAAGTAAAAGAAGATGAAGAAGAGTAAGAAGAAGAAGAAGAAGAAGAAGAAGGAGAAGATCAAGAAGGAGAAGATCAAGAAGAAGAAAACAAGAAGAAGAAGAAGTAGAAAAAGAAGAAGATGAAGAAGAAGAAGAAGAGGTAGAAGAGGTTGAAAGGAAGTAGAACAAGAAGAAGAAGAATATAAGAAGATGAAGATGAAGAAGAAGAAGAACAAGAAGAAGAAGAAGAAGAAGAAGAAAAGAAGATGATGATAAAGAAGAAGAAGTTGAAGAAGAAGAAGAAGAAGATAAAGATGAAGAAGATGAAAAAGATGTAGAAGTAATAGAAGAAGAAGTATTAGAAGAAGAAGAAGGAGAAAGAGAAGAAGAAAAAGACGAAGAAGAAGAAGAAGAAGAAGAAGAAGGAGAAGGACAAGTAGAAGCAGAATAAGAAGGAGAACTAGTAGTAGTAGTAGAAGAAGAAGAAGATGATGAAGAAGGTGAAGAAGAAAAAAAAGAAGAAGAAAGGAAGTGAAGTAGAAGAAGAGGAAATAGAAGAAGAAGAACAAGAAGAAGAAGAAGAAGTAGAAGAAAAAGCAATGGAACAAGAAGGGCAAGAAGAATATTAACAAGAAGAAGATGTACAGAAAGAATAAGGAGAAGAAAAAAAAGAAAGAGAAAAAGTAGAAGAAGAAGAGGAAGAAGAGAAGAAAAAGAAGTAGAAGAAGAAGTAGTAGTAGAAGAAGAAGAAGAGGAAGAGGAAGAAGATGGAGAAGAAAATGTAGAAGAAGAAAAAGAAGAAGAGGAAGAAGAAGAAGAAGTGGAAGAAGAAGAAGAAGATGAAAAAGAGATGAAGAAGAAGAGGAAGAAGAAGAAGAAGAAGAAGTAGTTGCAGTAGAAGAAGAAGAAATAGAAGAAGAAGAAGAAGAAGATGATGAAAATCACGAAGAAGAAGAAGAAGAATGGGAAGAAGAAGAATAATAATAAGAAGAAGAATAAAAAGAGGAAGCAGAAAGCGGAAGAAGAAGAAGAAGAAGAAGAGAAAGAAGAAGAAGAAGAAGAAGAAGTTGAAGAAGAAGAAGAAGAAGAAAGAGAAGAGAAGAAGAAGAAGAGGAACAAGAACAAGATGTAGAAGAAGAAGAAGAAGAAGGAGAACAAGAAGGAGAGGAAGAAAAATTAGAAGAAGAAGAAGAAGTAGACGAAGAAGAAGAAGAAGAAGAAGAAAAAGAAGTAGAAGAAGAAGAAGAAGAAAAAGAAGAAGAAGAAGAAGAAGTGGAAGAAGAGGAAGAAGAAGAAGAAGAAGAAGAAGGAGAAGAATTAAAAGGAGAAGAATCAAAAGAAGTAATAGAAGAAAGAGAAGAAGAAGAAGAAGAAGAAGGCAAAGAAGAAGAAGAGCAAGAAAAAGGAGAAGAAGAAGAAGAAGAAGAAGAAGAGAAAGAAGAAGAAAAAGAAGAAAAAGAAGAAAATTAAGGGAATAATTACAAAAGAAGAAGAAGAACAAGAACAAGAAGAAAAGGAAGAAGGAGGAGAAGAACAAGAAGAAGAAGAAGGAGAAGATGAAGATGAAGATTATGAAGAAGAAGAAGAAGAAGAAGATGTAGAAGAAGTAGAAGTTGAAGAAGGAGAAGAATAATAAGAAGAAGAAGTAGAAGTAGAAAAGAAGAAGAACAAGAATAAGAAGGAGAAGAAGAAGAAGAAAAAGAAGAAGAAAAAGTAGAAGAAGAAAAAAAAAGAAAAAGAAGCAGTAGAAGATGAAGAAGATGAAGAAGAAGAAAAAGAAGAAGAAGAGGAAGAAGGCGAAGAAGAAGAAGAAGAAGTAGAAGAAGAAGAAGATGAAGAAGAAGAAGAAGAATTAGAAGAAAAAGAAGAAGGAGAAAAAGTAGAAGAAGAAGAAGGAGAAGAATGAGAACAAGAAGGTGAAGAAGAAGAAGAAGAAGAAAAAGAAGTAGAAGAAGAATAGGAGAAGAAGAAAAAGAAAGAGAAGAAGTAGAAGTGGAAGAGGAAGAAGAAGAAGAAGAAGTAGAAAGAAGAAGAAGAAGTAGAAGAAGTTGAAGAAGAAAAGAAAAAAGTAGAAGAAGAAGAAGAAAAAGAAGGAGAAGGAGAAGTAGAAGAAGGAAATAAGAAGATGACGAAAAAGAAGAAGAAGAAGAAGAAGAAGAGAGAAGAAGAAGAAGAAGAAGAAAGAAGAAGAAGAAAGAACATGAAAAAGAAGAAGAAAAAGAAAAAGAGGAGGAAGAAGAAGAAGTAGAAGGAGAAGAACATGAAAAAGAAGAAGAAAAATAAGAAGAGGAAGAAGAAGAAGAAGAAGAAGGAGAAGAAGAAGAATTAGAGGAAGAAGAAAAAGAGGTTAGAAGAAGAAGAAGTAGAATAAGGAGTAGAAGAAAAATAAGGAGAAGAAGATGAAGAAGAAGAAGAAAAAGAAAAGAAGTAGAAGAAGAAGAAGAAAAAGAGGAAGAAGAAGTAGAAGAAGACGAAGAAGAAGAAAATGAAGAAGAAGAAGAAGGAGAAGAATTAGAGAAGAAGAAGAATAAAAGAAGTAATAGAAGAAAAAGAAAATAAGAAGAATATGAAGATGAAGAAGAGGAAGAAGAAGAGGAAGAAGAAGAGAAGAAGAAGAGAAGAAAATGAAAGGAGGAAGTAGAAAAAGAAGGAGAAGAAGAAGAAGAAGAGGAAGAAGAAGGAGAAGAAGAAGAAAATGACAAAGAAGAAGTCGAAGAAGAAGAAGATGAAGAAGAACAAGGAAAAGATGATAAAGATGAAGAAGAAGAAGAAGAAGAAGAAGAAGAAGATGTAGAAGTACAAGAAAAGGACGAATAACAATAAGAAGAAGTAGAAGTAAAAAAGAAGAAGAACAAGAACAAGAAAGAGAAGAAGAAGAAGAAGAAGAAGAAGATGAAGAAGTAGAAGAAGAATAAGAAGAAGAAAAAGAAGAAGCAGTAGAAGAAAGAAGAAGAAAAAGAGGAAGAAGGCGAAGAAGAAGAAGAAGAAGAAGAAGAAGAGGAAGAAAAAGAAGAACTAGAAGAAAAAGAAGATAGATAAAACACAAAAGAAGAAGGAGAAGAAGGAGAAGAAGAAGGTGAAGAAGAAGAAGAAAAAGATGAAAAAAAAGAAGTAGATGTTAAAAGAAGAAGAAATAAAAGGAGAAGAAGGAGGAGAAGAAGAAGAAGAAGAAGAAGAAGAAGAAATAAAGTAGTAGAACAAGATGAGGAAGAAGAAGAAGAAGTAGAAGAAGAAAAGGAGAAGAAGAAAAAGAAAGACAAGAAGTAGAAGAAGAAGAGGAAGAAGAAGAAGAAGAAGTAGTAGAAGAAGAAGAAGTAGAATAAGAAGTACTAGAGGAAGAGAAAGAAGTAGAAGAAGAAGAAGAAGAAGAAGGAGAAGAAGTAGAAGCAGAAAAGAAGAAGAAGAAGTAGAAGAAGAAGAAGCAGAAGAAGAAGAAGAAGAAGAAGAAGAAGAAGAAGAAGAAAAGAAGAAGAGAAGAAGAAGGAGAAGAAGCAGAAAAAGAAGTAGAAGTAGTAGTAGTACTAGAAGAAGAAGAAGAACAACAACAACAACCAAAACAAGAAGAAGAAGTAGAAAGAAGAAGACGAAGTAAAAGAGGAAGAAGAAGAAGAAGAAAAGATGTAGCAGAAGAAGAAGAAAAAGAAGAAGAAGAAGACGAAGTAGAATTGGAAAAAGAAGAAGAAGAAGAAGAAGAAGAAGAACTAGAAGAAGAAGAAGAAGAAGATGGAGAAGAAGAAGGAGAAGAAGAAGAAGAAGAAGAAGAAGAAGAAGAAAAAGGAAAAGAAAAAAGAAGAAGAAGAAGAAGAAGAAGAAAATGAAGTATAAGAGAATAAGAGGGAAGAAGGAAAAAGAAGAAGAATAGTTACAATAATAATAATAGTAATAATAATAATAATAATAATAATAAGTTGATGATGAAGAAGAAGAACATTAAGAGGAAGAAGAAGAAGAAGAAGAA
>JAIUJO010003019.1:0-2500 GCA_023846275.1 Vanilla planifolia | reverse complement strand
ATGATGAAGAAGAAGATGTAGAAGAAGTAGAAGAAAAAGAAAACAAAAGAGAAGAAGTGGATGAAGAAGACGAAGAAGTAAAAGTAGTAGAAGAAGAAGAAGTAAGAGAAGAAAAAGTAGAAGAAGAACTAGAAGAAGAAGAAGAAAAAGAAGAAGAAGAAATGAATAAGAAGAATAAGAATAAGAAGAAGTGAAAGAGAAGAAGAAAAAGAAGAAGAAGAAGATAAAGATAAAGAAGAAGATGAAGAAGAGAAGAAGAAAGAGAAGAAGAAGAAGAAGTAGTGGTGGTAGGAGGAGTAGAAGTAGTAGTAGCAGAAGAAGAAGAGAAGAGGATGAAGAAGAAGTAGAATAAGAAGCAGAAGAAGAAATGGAAGAAGAAGAAGAAGAAGAAGAAGAAGAAGAAGAAGAAGAAGGGAAGAGGAAGAGAGAGAAGAAGAAGAAGAAGAAGAAGTAGAAGAAGAAGACCTAGAAGATGAACAAGAAGAGAAGAAGAAGAAGAACAAGAAAAAGAAGTACATGTAGTAAGAGTAGAAGAAGAAGAAGAAGTGGAAGAAGAATGAGACGAAGAAGGAGAATAAGAAGTAGAAGAACAAGAAGAAGAAGGAGAAGAAGAAGAAGAAGAAAAAGAAGATAAAGTAATAGAAGTAGAAGAAGAAACAAAGAAAGAAGAAGAGAAAGAAGGAGTAGAGTAGGAGTAGGAGTAGAAGTAGAAGAAGAAGTAGAGTAGAAGAAGAAGAAGAAGATGGAGAAGAAGAAAAAAGAAAAAGAAGAAGAAAAAGTAGAAGAAGAAGAAGAGAAGAAGAAGAAAATGAAGAAGAAGAAAATGAAGGAGAGAAGAAGAAGAAAAAGATGAAGTAGAAGAACAATGAGAAGTAGTGGTTAAAGGAGAAGAAGAAGAAGTAGAAGAAGATGAAGAAAAAGAAGTAGAAGAAGAAGTAGAAGAAGTAGAAGAAGAAGAAGAAGTAGAGGGGGAAGAAGTAGAAGAAGAAGAAGTAGAAGTTAATGAAGAAGAAGAATAAGAAAATGAAAAAGAAATCAAAGCAAAAGAAAAGAAGAAGAAGAAGAAGAAGAAGTTAAAGATGAAGTAGAAGAAAAGAAGAAGAAGAAGATGAAGATGAAGAAGAGGAAGAGGAAAAAAAAGTAGTAGTAGTAGAAGAAGAAGAAGAGAAGAAGTAGAAGTAGAAGAAGATGAAAAAGAACAAGAACAAGAAGAAGAGGTGGAAGAAAGCAGAAGAAGGAAAAGAAGATGAAGAAGAAGTAATAGTAGTAGAAGAAGAAGAAGAAGATGAAGAAGAAGAAGAAGTAGAAGTAGAAGAATAAGAAGAAGTAGGAGAGGAGAAGAAGAAAAAGAAGAAGAAGAAGTAGAGGGAAGAAAAAGAGGAAGAAGAAGAACATAAAGAAGTGGTAGAAAAAGAAGTAGAAGATGAAGGAGTTGGAGTTGGGGAGTAAAAGAAAATGAAGATGAGGAAGAAGTAGAAGAAGCAAAAGAAGCAGAATAAAAACAATTAGAAGAAGAAGAAGAAGAGTAAGAAGAGAAGAAGAAGAAGAAGTGAAGGAAAAAATAAGAAGAAGGAGTAGAAGAAGAAGAACAACAACAAGAAGGAGAAGAAAAGTAGAAGATGAAGGAGAAGAAAAAGGAGAGAAGAGAAGAGAAGAAAGGGAAGAGGACGAAGAAGAAGAAGAAGAAGAAGAAGAAGAGGAAGCATAATAATAATAAGAAGAAGAAGATGAAGAGAATGAAGGAGAAGAAGAAGGAGAAGAAGAAGAGAAGAAGAAAGAAGAGAAGAAGGAAAGGAAGAAGAAGAAGAGAAGAAGAAGAAGAAGGAGAGAAGGAGATGAAGAAAGGAAGAAAAAGAAGAAGGAGAAGAAGAAGTAGAAGAACAAGAAGAAAAGAAGAAGAAGAAGAAGTAGTAGAAGAAGAAGAAGAAGAGGAAGACGAAGTAGATGAGAAAAAGAGAAGATGAAGAAGAGAAGAAGAGGAGGAGGAAGAAGAAGAGAGAAGAAGAGGAAGAAGAAGAATAATAATAATAACAATAAGAAGAGGAAGAACAAGAAGAAGAAGAACAAGAAGAATAAGAAGAAGAAGAAGAAGATGGAGAAGGAGAAGAAGAAAAAGAAGAAGAAGAAGATGAAGACGAAGAATTAAGAAGAAGAAGAAGAGAAGAAGAATAAGAAGAAGAAGAAGAAGAAGAAGATAGAAGAAGTAGAAGAAGAAGAGAAGAAGAAGATAAGAAGAAGAGAGAATGAAGAAGAAGAAGAAGAAGAAGAAGAGAAGAAGAAGATTGAAGAAGAAGAAGAAGAAGGAAATGATGAAGAAGAAGATGAAAGAGAAAGAAGAAGAAGAAGAAGAAGAAGAAAAGAAGAAGAAGAAGAAGAAGAATACAAAGATGAAGAAGAAGAAGAAGAAAGAAGGAAGAAGAAGAAGAAGAGAAAGAAGAAGAAGAAGAAGAAGGAAGAAGAAGACGAAGAAGAAGAAGAAGAGGAAGAAGAGAAGACAAGA
>JAIUJO010001811.1:10000-15000 GCA_023846275.1 Vanilla planifolia | reverse complement strand
CCTTGTTCTTCTTCTTCTTCACTTTCTTCTCCTTCTCCTCCTTCTCCTTCTTCCCCTTCGTTTCCTTCTACGTCTCCTTCTTCTTCTTCTTCTTCTTCTTCTTCTTCTTCTTCTTTTCCTTCTTCTTCTTCTTCTTCTTCTTCTTCTTCTTCTCCTTCTTCTTCTTCTACTTCTTCTACTACTACTTCTTCTACTTCTTCTCTTCTTCTTCTTCTACAACTACTACTTTCTCTTCTACTTTGACTTCTTCTCCTTGTTCTTCTTCTTATCCTTCTCCTTCACCTTCTCTTTCTTCTTCTTATTTATCTTCTTCTTCTTCTTACCATTAAAATTATTATTATCGTCGTCATTGTTACCATTATTTTTTTTCTGCTTCTTCTTCTTCTTCTTCCTCTTCTTCATCTTTTTCTTCTTCCTCTTTTGTTTCTTCATCCTCTTCTTCTTCTTATTATTCTTCTTCCTCCTCCTGCTCTTCCTCTTCTTCTTCTACTTTTTCTTCTTCTTCTTCTTCTTCTTCTTTTTCTTATATCACTACTACTTCTTCATCTAGTTTTTCTCTACTTATTCTTCTTCTTTTTCTACTTCTTCTTCTTCATCATCATCATCTTCTTCTTCTTCTTCTTCTTCTTCTCCTCTTCCTCTTCCTTCTCCTCTTTCTCCTCCTCCTCCTTGTTCTTCTTCTCCTTCTTCTTAATCTTCTTCTTCTTCTTCTTCTTCTTCTTCTTCTTCTTCTTCTTCTTCTTCTTCTTCATCTTCTCCTCATTCACGTTCTTCTTCATATATTTTACTTCTTCTTCTTACTCTCCTTCTTCTTCCTCTTCTTCTCCTTTTTCTTCTTCTTTCTCTTCTTCTTCATCTTTTGCTTCTTCTTCTTTTCTTTCTTCTTATTCTCCTTCTTCTTCGTCATCTTTCTCTTCTTCATTTCTTCTTCTTGTTCTTCTTCTTCTTCTCTTCCTTTTTGTTATCCTTCTTATTCTTCTTCTTCTACTACTGCTTCTACTTCTTCTTCTTCTTCTTTTTGTTCTGCTTTTGCTTCTTCTTTTTCCTTTTCTACTTCTTCTTCTTCTTCCTCTTCTTCTTCAATTTTTTCTTCTTGTTGTTGCTCTTCTTCTTCTTCTCCTTCTTCACATTCTTCTCGTTCTTCTCCCTATTCTCCTTTTCATTTTTCTACTTCTTCCCATTCTTTTCCTTCTTTGCCTTGTTTGCCTTCTTCTCTTTCTTCTTCTTCTTCCTCTGCTTCTTGTACTTCTCCTTCTTGTTCTCCTTCTTCTTCTTCTTTTCTTCTTCTTTTTCTCTTTCTTCTCCTTCTTTTTCTTCTTCTTGTTCCTCTTCTTCTTCTTCTTCTTGTACTTCTACTTCTACTTTTTTGTCTTCTTCTTCATATTCCTCTTCTTCTTCTTCTTCTTCTTCTTCGTCTTTCTCTACTTCTTCTTCTTCTCCTTCTTTTTCTTCATCTACTCTTCTTCTTCTTCCTCTTCTTCTCCTCCTCCTCCTCCTCCATCTTCTTCTTTATCTTCCTCTTCTTCTTCTTGTTCTTCTCCTATTTCTTCTTCTTCTTCTACTCTTACTACTTCTTCTATTTTTTCTTCTTCTTCTTCTTCTTCTTCTTCCTCTTCTTCTTCTTCTTCTTCTTCTTCATCTTTATTTTCTTCTTCTACTACTTCTTCTTATTCTTCTTCTGCTTCTTTTTCTGTAACTTATTCTTATTCTTCTTCATCTTCTTCTTCTTCTTCTTCTTCTTCCTCTTCTAGTTCTTTTTCTTCTTGTTGTTGTTCTTCTTTTTCTTCTTGCTCTTCTTCTTCTTCTTCTTCTTTTTCTTCCTCTTTTTTTTCTTTCTTATCCTTCTTCTTCTCTTGCTTCTCCATCTTTTCCTTCTTCTCTTTTTCCTTAGTCCCCTCCTTCTTCTCCTTCTTCTACTTCTTCCTCTACTTCTGCTTTCTCTTCTTCTTAATCTTGTTCTTCTTCTTATTCTTATTCTTCTTATTCTTCTTCTTCTTCTTCTTCTTCTTCTTTGTCTTCTTCTTCTTCTTCTTCATCTTCTTCTTCTTCTCCTCCACTTCCTTTTCCACCTTCTGCTCCTCCTTCTTTTTCTTCTTCTTCTTCTTCCTCTTCTTCTTGTTCTCCTTCTTCTCGTTCTTCTACATCTTCTTCATCTTGTAATTCTTCTTCTACTTCTTCTTCATCATCTTTTTCCTCTTCTTCTTCTTCTTCTACAACTACTTCTTATTCCACTTTTTTTTCTTCTTCTTCCTCTTCTTCTTCCACTTTTTCTTTTTCTTCTTTCTTCCCTTCTTCTTCTTCTTCTTTCATTTCTTCTCCTTCTTCTACTTCTTCTTCTACTTCTTCTTTTTCTTCTTCTAATTCTTCTCTTTCTCCAGCTTCTTCTTCTTCTTCTTCTTCTATTACTTGCTCTTCTTCTTTATTTCTTCTTTTTCTTCTTCTTCTTCTTCTTCCTCTTCTTCTTCTTCTTCTTCTTGTTCTTCATCACCTTCTTCTTCATCTTCTCCTTCTTCTTCTTCTTTCTTTCCCTCTTCTACTTTTCTTCTTCTGATTCTTCTTATTCTTGTTCTTGTTCTTCTTCTTCTTCTTCTTCTCCTTCTACTTCTTTATTTACTTCTTCATCTCCTTCTTTTTCTTATTCTTCTTCTTCTTTTTCAACAACTACTTCCTCATTTTCTGCTTCTTCTTCTTCTTTTTCTTGAACTTCTCCTTATTCTTCTTCTTCTTCTTCCTCTCCCTCTTCTTCTTTTGCTCTTTCTTCTTATTCTTCTTCTTTTTATTCTTCTTCTACTTCCTCCTCTTCCTCTTGTTATTCTTCTTCCACTTCAACTTCTTCTTCTTAATCCTGATTTAGTTCTTCTTCCACTTCTTCTTCTTCTTCTTCTTCCACCTAATCTTCTTCTCCTTCCATTACTTCTTATGCTTCATCTTCTTCTTGTTCTTCCTCTTTTTCTTCTTCTTCTTCTTCTTCTTCTCTACTTCTTCCTAAACTAACTTTTCTACTTCTTTTGCTTCTTCTTCTTCTTCTTCTTCTTCTTTTCTACCTCTTCTTCTTCTTCCACATCTTCTATTACTTTTTCTTCTTTTTCTTCTTATTCTTTTTCTTCTACTTCTTCTTCTTCTTCTTCATCATCTCCCTCTTCTTCTTCTTCTTCATCTTCTTCTTCATTTTCCTTTTCTTCTTATTCTTCTTATTCTTCTTCTTCTTCTTCTTCTTTATCTTCTTATTCTTCTTACAATCCTTTTTCTTCTTTTGCTTCTTCTTCTTCTTCTTCTTCTCCTCCTCCTTCTTCTTCATCTTTTACTTCTCCTTGATCCTCTTCTTCAACTTCTTCTTCATCTTCTACTAAATTTTCTTCTTCTTCCATCTTGCTCTTCTTCAACTTCCTCTTTTACTTCATCTTTTTCTTGTTCTTCTTGTTCTGCTGCTTCTTCCCCTTCTTCTCCTTCCTCCTCTACCTCTTCTTCCTCTCGTTCTTCTTTTTCTTCATCATCATTTTCTTCTTCTTCTTCTTCTACTTCATCTTTTTCTTTTTCTTCCTTTTCTTCTACTTCTTCTTCTTCTTCTTGTTCACCCTCTTCATCGTCTTCTTCTTCTTCTTCTTTGACTTCTTCTTCTTCTTTGACTTCTTCTTCTTCTACTTCTTCTTTTTATTCTTCCTCTTCCTCTTCTTCTTCTCTTTCTTCAACTTCTTATTCATCTTCTTCTTCTTCCTCTTCTTCTTCTTTTTCTTCTATCTGCCCTTCTTCTTTTTCTTCTATCTGCCCTTCTTCTTTTTCTTCCTTTTCTTCTTCTACTTCTTCTTTTTCTCTTTCTTCTTCTTCTTCTTCTTCATCTTCTACTTCTTCTCCTTAATCTTCTTCTCCAACTTGTTCTTCTTCTTCCACTACATTTACTTCTTCTTCTCCTCCTTGCTCTTCTTAATCTTTTTTTTACATCATCGTCTTTTTCTTCTTCTTCTTATGCTTCTTCGTCCCCTTCTTCTTCTTCATCCTCTACCTCTTCCCCCTATTCTCGTTCTTCTTTTTCTTCATCATCATCATCGTCATCATCTTCTTCTTCTTCTTCTTCTTCTTCTACATCTTCTTCTTCTAAACTTCTTTTCTTCTTCTACTTCTTTTCTTCTTCTTCTTCTTCTTCTTCTTCTTCTTCTTATTCTACGACTTATTCAACTTCTTCTTCTTCTTCATCCTCTGGTTTTTCTTCTTCTTCTTCTTCTTCTTCTTCTACCTCTTCTTCTTCAATTTCTTCTTCTTCATCTTCTTCTTTTTCTCCTCCTCCTCTTCCTCCTCTTCCTCCTTTATCTTTTTCCTCTTCTTCTCCTTCTTCTTCTTCTTCTTCTCTTTCTTCTTCTTCTTCTTCATCTTCTAATTCTTATTTTTCTTCTTCTGGTTCTTCTTCTTCTTCTTCTTCTTCATAATCATCATCATCATCTTATTATTATTCTTCTTCTTCATAATCATCATCATCATCTTCTTCTTCTTCTTCTTCATCTTCTTCTTCTTCTTCTTTGTCTTCTTCTTCTTTTTCATGTTCTTCTCCTTCTTCTCCATCTTCTCCTTCTTCTTCTTCATGATCATCATCATCTTCTTCTTCTTCATCATCTTCTACTTTTTCTTCTTATTCTTCTTCTCCTCCTTCTCCTTCTTACTCATCTTTATCTTGTTCTCTTTCTTCTTCTTCCACTTCTTTTTCTTCTTCTTCTTCCTCTACATCTTTGCCTTCTTCGTTGTCCTCTTCTACTTCATCTTCCTCTTGTTCTTGTTCTTCTTCTTCTTCCCTTTCTTCTTCTTCTTTTTCTTCTTCTTCTTCTTCTTCACTTTCTTCTTCTTTTTCTTCTTCTTCTTCATCTTCTTCTTTTTCTTCTTCTTCTTCTTCTTCTTCTTGTGCTTCTTCTTATTCTTCTTCTTTATCCTCTTATTCTTCTTCCAATTCTTATTTTTCTTCTTCTTCTTCTTCTCCCCCTCCTCCTCCTTTCAATCTTTTACTTCTTCTCCTC
>JAIUJO010002027.1:30000-35000 GCA_023846275.1 Vanilla planifolia | reverse complement strand
AAAAGGAAAGAAGAAGAAGAAGAAAAAGAAGAAGAAGAAGAAGAAGAGGATGAAAAAGAATATGAAGAAGAAGAAGAAGTAAGTAGAAGAAGAAGTGGAAGAAGAGGAAGAAGAAGAAGAAGAAGAAGAAGAAGTGGAAGAAGAAGAAGAAGATGAAGAAGAAGAAGAAGAAGTAGAAGACGAAGAAGATGATGATGAAGAAGAAGAAGAAAAAGAAGATGAAAATGGAGACAAGATGAAGAAGAAGAAGAAGAAGAAAAAGTAGAAGAAAAATGTAGAAGGAAAAGAAGATGAATAAGAACAAGAAGAATAAAATGAGGAAGACAAAGAAGATAAGACGATGAAGAAGAAGAAGAAGAAAAAGAAATAGAAGATGAAGAACAAGTAGGAGGAATGTTAGAAGAAGAAGAAGTAGAAGAAGAAGGAGAAGAAGAAGAACAAGAAGAAAAAGAAGAAAAAAGATAAAGGAGGAGGAGAAGAGGAAGAAGAAGAAAATGAAGAAAGAGAAGAAGATGAGAAAAAGTAGAAGTAGAACTCGTAGTAGTAGTAGTAGAAGAAGAAGAGGAAGAAGTAGATGATGATGATGATGATGAAGAAGAAGGCGAAGAAGAAGGAGAAGAAGAAGAAGAAGAAGAAGAAGAAGAAAATAATGAAGTAGAAGAAGGAGAAATAGAAAAAATGAAGAAGAAGATGAAGTAGAAGAAGAAGAAGATAAGATGATGAAGAAGAAGAAGAAGAAAATGGAAGAAGAATCACAAAAAGACGAAGAAGAAGAAAAAGAAATAAAAGAAGAAGAAGAAGAAGAAAATGAAGAAGTTCAAGAAGAAAAAGAAGAAGAAGAAGAAGATGATGAAGAAGAAGAAGAAGAAGCATAGAAAGGAGAAGAAGAAAAGTAGTAAAATAACAAGAATAAGAATAAGATGAAGAAGAAAGATGATGAAGAAGAAGAAGAAGATGAAGAATAAGAAGAAGAAGAAGAAGAAGAAGAATAAGAAGAAAAAGATGAAGAAGAAGAACAAATAGAATAGGAATAAAAATACAGAGAAGAAGAAGGAGAAGAAGAAGAAGATGAAGGAAAAGACGAAGAAGAAGAAGAAGAAGAAGAAGAAAGGGAAGAAGAAGAAGAATAAGATATGAAGAAGAAGAAGACGAAGAAAAAGAAGAAGAAGATGAAAAAAACAAGAAGAAGAAGAAAAAGAAGAAGAAGATAAGACGAAGAAGAAGAAGAAGAAGAAAGAAGAAGAAGAAGAAAAAAGAAGAAGAAGAAGAAGATGATGAAGAAGAAGAAGAAGATGAAGAATAAGAGAAGAAGAAGAAGAAGAAGAATAAGAAGAAAAAGATGAAGAAGAAGAACAAATAGAATAGGAATAAAAATACAGAGAAGAATAAGGAGAAGAAGAAGAAGATGAAGGAAAAGACGAAGAAGAAGAAGAAGAAGAAGAAGAAAGGGAAGAAGAAGAAGAATAAGATATGAAGAAGAAGAAGACGAAGAAAAAGAAGAAGAAGATGAAAAAACAAGAAGAAGAAGAAAAAGAAGAAGAAGATAAGACGAAGAAGAAGAAGAAGAAGAAGAAAGAAGAAGAAGAAGAAAAAGAAGAAGAAGAAGAAGATGATGAAGAAGAAGAAGAAGATGAAGAATAAGAAGAAGAAGAAGAAGAAGAAGAATAAGAAGAAAAAGATGAAGAAGAAGAACAAATAGAATAGCAAGAAAGGGAAGAAGAAGAAGAATAAGATATGAAGAAGAAGTAGAAGAAGAAGAAAAAGAAGAAGAAGATGAAAAAACAAGAAGAAAAAGAAAATGAAGAAGAAGATAAGACAAAGAAGAAGTAGAAGAAAGAAGAAGAAGAAGAAAAAGAAGAAGAAGATAAGACGAAGAAGAAGAAGACGAAGAAAGAAGAAGAAGAAGAAAAAGAAGAAGAAGAAAGAGAAGCTGAAGAAGAAGAAGAAGAGGAAGTAGAAGAAGAAGAAATTGAAGAAGAAGAGAAGAAGAAGCAGAAGAAGAAGAAGAAGATGAAGAAGAAGAATTAGAAGAAGTAGAAGAAGAAGAAGAAGAAGAAGAAGAAGTAGAAGGATAAGTAGAAGAAGAAGAAGATGAAGGAGATGATAGAGAAGGAGTAAATGAAGAAGTAGAGGAAGAAGAAGAAGAAGAGAAACAAGAAGAAAAAGAAGGAGGTGATGAAAAAGAAGTAGGAGAAGAAGAAGAAGAAGAGGAAGAGGAAGAAGGAGATAAAGAAGAAGAAGAAGAAGAAGAAGATCAAGTTGAAGAAAAAAGAGGAGGAGGAGAAGTAGAAGATGAAGAAGAAGAAGAAGAAGATATAGAAGATGAGGAAGAATAAGATGAAGAGGAACCAGAGGTAGAAGAAGAAGAAGAAAAAGAAGAAAAAGAAGAAGAAGAAGAAGAAGAAAAGAAAGAAGAAGAAGATAATATGAAGAAAAAGAAGAAAAAGAAAAAGAAGAAGACAAAGAAGAAGAAAAAGAAGAAGTAAAAGAAGACGAAAAAGAAAAAGAAGAAGAAGAAGAAGAAGAAGAAGAAGAAGTAGGAGAAGAAGAAGAAGAATAAGTAGAAGAGGAAGAAGAAGAACAAGAAAAAGAAGAAGCAGAAGAAGTAAAAGTAGTAGAAGAAGAAGAGTAAGAAGAAGAAGAAGAAGAAGAAGAAAAAGAAGAAGAAGCAGAAGAAGGAGGAGAGGACGAAGGAGATGAAGAAGAAGATGATGATGAAGAAGAAGAAGAAAAACAAAGTGAAGAAGAAGAAGAAGAAGAGGAAGAAGACGACGAAAAAAGAAGAAGAAGAAGAAAAAGAAGAAGAAGAAGAAGAATTAGAAAAAAATGAAGAAGAAGAAGAAGATAAGAAGAAGAAACAGAAGAAGAAGAAGGAGAAGATGAAGAAGAAAAGAAGAAGAAGAAGAAGAAGAAGAAGGAAAAGAAAAAGAAGATGATGATGAAGAAGAAGAATACACGATGAAGAAGAAGGAAAAGAGAGAAGAAGAAGAAGTTTGAAAAGTGAGAAGAAGAAGAAGAATAATAAGAAGAATTAGAAGAAGAAATAGAAGAAGAAGAAGAAGAAGAAGAAGGAGAAGAAGAAGAAGAAGAAGAAGTAGAAGTAGAAGAAGAAGAAGAAGAAGTTGAAGAAGAAGAAGAAGAAGGAGATTAAGAAGAAGAAGATGATGATGATGATGATGATGATGAAGAAGAGGATGATGATAAAGAAGATGAAGAGGAAGGAGAAGAAGAAGAACAACAACAAGAAGGAGATAAGAAGAAGAACAAAAAAAAATTGTACTAGTAGAAGAAAAAGAAGACGAAGAAGAAGAAGAAATGGAAGAAGTAGAAGAAGAAGGATTAGAAGAAGGAGAAGAAGAAGTAGAAGAAGAAGAAGAAGATAAAGTAGAAGAAGAAAATGAAGAAGAAGAAAACCTAGAAGAAGAAGAATTAGAAGAAGATGATGATTGTGTTAAATAATAAAAAGAAGAAGAAAAAGAAGACGAAGATGGAGTAGAAGAAGATGTCAAAGAAGAAGAAGAAGAGGAAGAAGAAGAAGAAAAATGGGAGGAAGAAGAAGAAGTAGAAGTTGAAGAAGAAGAAGAAAAAGATGAAGAAGAAGAATGAGAAGAAGAAGATGATGAAGTAAAAGAAGAAAAGGAAGATGAAGAAGAAAAAGAAGAAGAAGAAGAAGAAGAAGAAGAAGAAGTGAAAGAATATGAAGAAGAAGAAGTAGAAGAAGAAGAAATATAAGTAGAGGAAGAAAAAGAAGAAGAAGAAGAAGTTTAAGAAGAAGGAGAACATGAAGAAGAAGATGACGAAGAAGAAGAAGAAGAAGTAAAAGGAGAAGAAGCATAAGAACAGGAAGAAGAAGAAGAAGAAGAAGGAGAGGAAGAAGAAAACGATGATGATGATGATGAAGGAAAAGAAGAAGTAGAAGAAAAAAAGATGATGATAAAGAAGAAGAAAAAGAGGAAGAAATAGGAGACAAGATGAGGAAAAAGAAGACGAAAAAGTTGAAGAAAAAAGAATAAGAAAAAGAAGAAGAAGAAGAAAAAGAAAAAGAAGAAAATAAGGAAGAATAAGAAGATATGATGAAGTAGAAGGAGAAGAAGAAGAAAAAGAATTAGAAGAAGAAAAAGTAGGAATGGTAGAAGAAGAAGAATTAGAAGAAGATGGAGAAGAAGAAGAACGAAAAGAAAATGAAGAAGAAGAAGAAGAAGAAGAAGAAAGAGAAGAAGAAGAAGAAGTAGTAGTAGAAGTAGAAGAAGAAGTAGCTATAGAAGAAGAAGAAGAAGAAGAAGATGATGATGATGATGAAGAAGAAGATGATGAGGAAGAAGGAGAAGAAGAAGAAGAAGAAGAAGAAGAAGATGAAGAAAATGATGATGAAGTAGAAGAAGAAGAAATAGAAGATGAAGAGGATGAAGAAGAAGAGGAGGAAGAAGAAGAAGAAGATGAAGAAGAAGAGAAAGAAGACAAGATGATGATAAAGAAGAAGAAGAAAAGTAAGAAGAACAAGAAAAAGACGAAGAAGAAGAAGAAGAAATAAGAGGAGAAGAAGAAGAAGAAGATAATGATGATGAAGAAGAAGTTGAAGAAGACGAAGAAGATGATGATGATGATGATGAAGAAGTAAAAGAAGGAGAAGAAGAAAAGTAGCAATAGAATAAGAATAACAAGAAGAAGAAGAAGAGAAGAAGAAGAAGAAGAAAAATAATAAGAAGAAGAAAAAGACGAAGAAGAAGAAGAAATAGAATAATAATAAAAAGACAAAGAAAAAGAAGGAGGAGAAGAAGAAGATGAAGGAAAAGATGAAGAAGAAGAAGAAGAAGAAGAAGAAGAAGAATGGGAAGAAGAAGATGAAGATAAGAAATAGAAGAAGAAGAAGAAGAAGAAAAAATAAGAAGAGGAAGACAAAGAAGAAGAAGATAAGACGAAGAAGAAGAAGAAGAAGAAGAAGATTTAGAAGAAGAAGAAAAAGAAGAAGAAGCAGAAGAAGAAGAAGAAGAAGAAGATTA
>JAIUJO010002027.1:5000-7500 GCA_023846275.1 Vanilla planifolia | reverse complement strand
ATTCTTCTTTCTTCTGCTCCTCCTTCTTCTTCTTCTTCATTTTCTTATTCTTCTTCCTCCTTTTCCTCCTCCCCTTCTTCTCCTTCTTCTTCTTCTTCTTCTTCTTCTGCTTCTTCTTCTTCTTCTTCTTCCTCTTCTTCTTCTTCTTCTTCTTCTTCTCCTCCTCCTCCTCCTCTTCTTCTGCTTCTTCTACTTCTTTTTCTCTCTTCTTCTTCTTCTTCTTCTTCTTAATCTTCTTCTTCTTCTTCTGCTTCTTCTTCTTCTTCTTCTTCAACTTCTTCTTCCAATTCTTCTTCTTCTTCCTCTTCTTGTTCTTCTTCTTCCACTTCTTCTTCTTCTTTTTCTTGTTCATCTCCATCATCCTCTTCTTCTTCTTCTTCTTCTTTTTCTTCTTCTTCTTCCACTTCTTCCACTACCTCCTTTTCTTCTTCTTCTTCTTTTTCATCTTCTTCTTCTTCTTTTCCTTCTTCTTCTTCATCTTCTTCTTCCTCTTCTTCTTCTTCTTCTTCTTCTTCTTCCTCTTCTTCATTGCCCTCCTCTTCTTCTTCTTCATCTTCTTCTTCTTCTTCTCCTTTTTCTTCTTACTTTTCTTCATCTTCTTCTTCTTATTCTCTTTCTTCCTCTTCTTCTTCTTCTACTTCTTCTTCTTCCTCACTTTCCTCTTCTTCTTCTTCTTCTTTATCATCATCTTCTTTTTATCCTTGTTCTTCTTGTTCTTCTACTTCTTCTTCTTCTTCTTCTTCCTCCTCCTCCTCATCTTCTTCTTCTTATTATTCTTATTCTACGACTTCTTCCAATTCAACCTCTTCTTCTTCTTCTTCTTCCACTTCATCTTCTTCTTCTTCTTCTTGTTCTTCATCTTTTTCTTCTTTTTCTTCTTCTCCATCTTCTTCCACTTCATCCTCTACTTCTTCTTCTTCTTCCTCACCTTCCTCTACTTATTCTTTTTCGATTTCTTCTCTTCCTCTTCATCATCTTCTTCTTCCTCTTCTTCTTCTTCCACTTCTCCTTCTTCTTCTACTTCTCCTTCATATTCTTCTTTCTTTTCTTTTTCACCTTCTTCTTCCTCATGTTCTTCTTCTTCTTCTTCTTCTACTTCATGTCCATCTTGTTCTTCTCCTTCTTCTTATTCTTCCTCTTCTTCTTCTTCTTCTTCTTCCTCTTCTTCTCCTTCTTCTTGTTCTTCTTCTTCTTCTTCCTCCTCCACTTCTTCTTCTTCTTCTTCTTCTTCTTCTACAACTTCTTCTTCACCTTCTTTTTCTTTTTCCTCTTCTTCTTCTTCCTCTTCTTAAACTTCTTCTTCTTCTTCTTCTTCTTCTGGTTCTTTTTCTTCTTCTTCTTCTTCTTCTTCTATTTCTTCTTGTTCTCCTTCTACTTCTTATTCTTCTTTTTCTTTCTTTACTACTTCTTCTTCTTCATCTCCTTCTTCTTCAACTGCCACTTCTTCTTCTTCTTCTCCTTCATCATCTTCTTCTTCTTCTACTACTACTACTACTTCTTCATCTTCTTCTTCTTCTTCTTCCACTTCTTTATCTACTTCCACTTCTTCTTCCTGTGTTTCTTCTTCTTCCTCTTCTTCTTCTTCAACTTCTTCTTCTTCTTCTTATTCCTCTTCTTCTATTACTACTACTGCTTCTTCTTCTGTTGCTTCTTCTTCTTCTTCTTCTTGTTCTTCTTCTTTTCTTCCTCTTCTTCTTCTACTTCTTCTTCTTCTTCTTCTTCTTCTTCTTCTCCTCCTCCTCCTTCTTCTTCTTCTTCTTCTTTTTCTTCTCCTCCTCCTCCTTCTTCTTCTTCTTCTTCTTTTTCTTCTTATTCTTCTTCATTTTCATCTTCTTCTTCATCTTCATCCTCTTCTTCTCTACCTTCCTCTTCTTCTTCTTCCTCTTCTTCTTCTTCTTGTTCTTCTTGTTATTCTTCTTCTACTTCTTTAACTTCCTCTTCTTCTTTTAACTCTTCTTCTTCTTCTTTTTCAACTTCTTCTTCTTCTTCCTCTTCTTCATATTTTTCTTCTTCTTCTTCCTCTACTTCTTCTCCTTCTTCTTCTTCTTCTTCATCTTGTTCTTGTTCTTCTTCTTCTTCTAATTCTTCCTCTTCTTTGCCTTCTTCTTCTTCTTCTTCTTCTTCTTCTTCTACTTCTACTACTACAGCTACTAATAATTCCTCTACTTTTTCTTCTTATTCTTCTTCCTCCTGTTCTTTGTTTCCTAATAATCTTCTTCTTCAACATCTTCTTCTTCTTCTTCTTATTCTTCTTCTTCTTCTACTTCTTCTTCTTCTTCTCCTTCTTCTTCTTCTTCTTTGTCTTCTTCTTCTTCTTTTTCTTTTTCTTCTCCCTCTTCTTCATCTTCTACCTCATCACCATCTTCTTCTTCTTCTCTTCTTCATCTTCTTCCTCTTCTTCTTCTTTTATTCTTCTTCTGCCACTTAAAATTCTTCTTCTTCTTCATCATCTTCTTATTCTTCTTCTTTTAATTCTTCTTCTTCTTCTTTTTCTTCTTCT
>JAIUJO010002722.1:40000-47112 GCA_023846275.1 Vanilla planifolia | reverse complement strand
AAGAAGAAGAAAAAAATGAGGAAGAAGAAGAAGAAGATGATGATGATGATCACGATTAAGAGGAAGAAGAGGAAGAAGAAGAAGAAGAAGTAGAAAAGAAGAAGGTGAAGAAGATGAATAAGATGAAGGAAAAGAAAAAGAGGAAGAACAAGAACACGAAGAACAACAACAAGATGAAGGAGCAGATGAAGAAGAAGAAGGATAAGCGGAAGAAGAACAAGAACAAGAAGAACAAGAAGAAAAAGAGGAATAAACTGTAGAAGTCGAAGAAGAAGTTGATGGAGAAAAACAAGAAGTTGATTAAGAAGAAGAAGAGGAGGAAGAAGAAGAAGAATGTGATAAAGAAGATGAAGAAGAAGAAAAAGAAGAAGAAAAAGAAGATGACAAAGAAGAACAATAAGAAAATGAAGAAGAAGAAGAAGAAGAAGAAGAAAAGGAAGAAGAAGAAGAAGAAGATAAAGAAAATGAAGAAGAACAAGAACAAGAAGATGAAGAGGAAAAAGAAGAATAAGAAGAAGAAGAAGAAGAAGAAGAAGACGAAGAATAAGAAGAAGTAAAAGAAGAACAAGAAGAAAAACAAGAAGAAGAAAACAACATAGTAGAAGAAGACAAAGAAAAGAAGAAAACGAACAAGATGAAGAGGAAGACCAAGAAGGGGAAGATGAAGAAGAGTGAAGAGAAGAAGATGAAGAAGAAGAAGAAGAACAAGAAGATGAACAAGAAGAAAAAGGAAAAAAGAAGAAGAAGAAGAAAAAGATGAATAAACTGAAGAAGTCGATGAAGAAGAAAATGAAGATGAAGATGAAGAAGAAGGAAAACGGAAATGGATGACAGAGAAGAGGAAGAAGTTGAAGATGAAAAGGAAGAAGAAGAAGAAGTAGTAGTAGTTGTAGTAGAATAAGAAGAAGACAAAGAAGACGAAGACGGAGAAGAAGAAGAAGAAGAAGAAGAAGAAGAGGAAGAAGACGAAGAAAAGATGAAGAAGAAGAAGAAGAAGAGGAAGATAAAGAAGTAGTAGTAGAAGAAGAAGAAGAAGAAGAAGAAGAAGAGGAAGAAGAAGAGGAAGAAGCAGAAGAATATGAAGAAGAAGAACAATAAGAAGAAAAAGAATAAGATGAAGAAGAAGATGTAGAAGTAGATGAAGAAGATGAAGATGATGAAGAAGAAGAAGAAGAAAAAGAAGAAGAAGAAGAAAACGATGAAGAAGAAGATGAACAGAAGAAAGAGAAGAAAAAGAAGAGGAAGAAGAAGTAGAAGAAGAAGAAGAGGAAGAAAATGGACATGAAGAAGAACAAGAAGTAGAAGAAGAAGAAGAAGAAAAACAGGTAGTTGATGATGAGTAAGAAGACGAAGAAGAAGAAGAAGAAGAAGAACAAGAAGAAGAAGAAGAAGAAGACAAAGAAGATAAAAAAGTAGGAGACTAAGAAGAAGAAGATGAAAAAGATGGAGAAAAAGAAGAAGATTAAGAAGAAGAAAAAGAAGAGGAATGAGAAGAAGATGGCAAAGAAGAAGAAGAGGAAGAAGAAGAAGGCAAAGAAAAAGAAGAAGAAGAAGAAGAAGAAAATAAAAAGAAGAAATGAAGTGGAAGTAAAAAAGAAGAAGATGATGATCACGATGAAGCAGAAGAAGAAGAAGAAGAAGTAGAAGAAGTGGAGGAAGAAGAAGAAGAAGAAGAAGATGATTAAGAAGAAAACGAAGAATAGGAAAGAAAAGAAGACAAAGAAGAAGAATAAGAAGAAGAAGGCGATGAAGATGAAAATGAAGAAGTGGATGAAGAAGAAGAAGAAAAAGAAGAAGAAGTAGAAGAGGATGTAAAAGAATGAGAAGAAAAAGAAGAAAAGGAAAAAAAAAGAGAAGAACATTAATAACAAGAAGAAGAAGAATAAAAAAAGGAGGAGATGATAATGATGATGAAGAAGAAGAAGAAAAAGGAAAATCAGAAGCAGACGGAGGAGAACAAGAAGAAGAAGACGAAAAAGTAGAAAGAGAAGCAGAAGCAGAAGTAGAAGAATAAGAACAGGAAGAAGAAGAAGAAGAGGAAGAAGAAAAAGAAGAGGAAGAAAAAGAACAAATAGAAGACGATGAA
This sequence comes from Vanilla planifolia, assembly GCA_023846275.1. Taxonomy (NCBI): domain Eukaryota; kingdom Viridiplantae; phylum Streptophyta; class Magnoliopsida; order Asparagales; family Orchidaceae; genus Vanilla; species Vanilla planifolia. Next base: position 45,026 of record JAIUJO010002722.1, on the reverse strand, counting down.
GAAGAAAAAGAAGAAAAAGAAGTAGAAAAGTCAAAGAAGAAGAAAAACAAGAAGAACAACAAGATGACAAGGAAGAAGAAGAATAAAAAGTAGTAGTAGTAGAAGAAGAAAGAGAAGAAGTAGACAAAGAAGAAGAGGAAGAAGAAGAAGAAGAAGCAGTAGCAGAAGAAGAGGAAGAAAATGTAGAATAATAGGGCGACGAAGAAGTAGATGACTAAGTGAAAGACAATGAAGAAGAAAAAGAAGAAGAAGAAGGAGAAAAAATAGAAGAAGAAAATGAAAGAAGACGAAGAAGAAGAAGAAGAAGAAGAAGATAAAGCTAAAGAAGAAGAAGAAAAAAAGAAGAAGAAAAAAAGAAGAAGAAAAAAAGAAGAAGAAGAAAAAAGAAGAAGAGGAGGAAGAAGAAGGAATAAAAGGAGATGAAGAAGGAGAAGAAGAGGAAGAAGAAGAAGAAGAAGAAGAAGAAGAAGAAAAATAAAAAGAAGAAGAAAAAGTAGAAGCAGAAGAAGAAGAAGATGATGATGATGATGAAGAAGAAGGTTAAAAAAAAGACGAAGAAGAAGAATATGAAGAAGAAGGAGTTGAAGAAGTCGAAGAAGAAGAAGAAGAAGAAAAAGAAGAAGAGGAAGCCGACGAAAATGAAGAAGAAGAAGAAGTGGATGACGATAAAGTTGAAGATGGGGAATATGAAGTAGAAGAAGAAGAAGAAGATGAACAAGAAGATGAAGAGGAGGAAGAAGAAGGAGAAGAAGCAGAAGAAGAAAAAGAAGACGAACAAGAAGAAGAAGGAATAGATGAAGTTGGAGAAGAAGAAGAAGAAGAAGAAGAAGAAGAAGTAGAAGACGATGAAGAAGAAGAATAAGAATAAGAAGAAGAAAAATTAGAAGAGGAGGACAAGAAGAAGAAGAAGAAGAAGAAGAAGACTATGATGATGAAGAAGAAGAACAAGAAGAAGATTAAGATGTTGAAGATAAAGAAGAAGAAGAAGAAGAAGAAGAAGAAGAAACAAAAGAAGTAGAAGAAGAAGATGGTGAAGAAGAAGGAAAAGAAGAAGAAGAAGATGAAGAAAAAGACGAAGAAGAAAGACAAGAAGAAGAACACAAAGAAGAAGAAGAACAAGATGATGATGATGATGATGATTATGATTATGGTGATGATGAAGAAATAAAAGAAGAAGAAGATGAAGAAGATGAAGAAGATGAAGAAGAAGAAGAAGAGGAGGAGGAGGAAGAAGAATAATAAAAAGAAGAGAAAGAAGAAAAACCACAATAAGAACAAGAAGAGGAGGAAGAGGATGAAAAGCTAAAAGAAGAAGAAGAAGAAGAAGAAGAAGAAGAAGAAAAGCAAGAGGAATAAAAATAAGAAGTAGAATTAGAAAAAGAAGAAGTTGATGAAGAAGAAGAAGATGATGAAAAAGAAGAAGAAAAAGAAGACGACAAAAAAGAAGAAGACAACGAAGAAGAAGAAGAAGAAGAAGAAGACAAAGAACATTATTGAGATGATGAAGAAGAAGAAGAAAAAAACAGGAAGACAAAGAGAAAGAAGAAGAAGAAGAAGAAGTACATGGAAAAGAAACAAAAAAAGAAGACAAACAAGAACAAGAAGAAGAAGATGAAGAAGAAGATGATTAAGAAAAAGAAGAACATGAAGAGGAAGAGGTAGAAGTGGGAGAAAACTAAAAAGTTAAAGAAGAAGAAGAAGAAGAAGAAGAAGAAGAAAAAGAAGAAGTATAAGAAGAAGAACTAGAAGAATAAGACTATTAAGAAGAAGGAGAAGAAGAAGAAAAAGTTGTAGTAGAAGAAGAAGAAGAAGAAGAAGAAGAAGATGAAGAAGAGGAGGAATGAATAAAAGGAGAAGAAGGAGAAGAAGTGGAAGAAGTAGAAGAAGTAGAAGAAGTAGAAGAAGAAGAAGTAGTAGTTGAAGAAGAATAAAAAGAAGAAGAAGAAGAAGAAGAAAAAGATGAAGAAGAAGTAGGCGAAGGAGAAAAAAAAGTAGAAGAAGAAGAAGGAGAAGAAGAAGAAGAAGAAGATGAAGAAGAAGAAGAAGAGGAAGAAGAAGATGACAAAGCAGGAGAAAAAGAAGAAAAAAATGAGGAAAAAGAAGAAGACGAAGAAAAAGAAGAAAAAGAAGTCGAAGAAGAAGTAGATGACGACGAAAAAGAAGTTGAAGAATGACAAGAAGAAGATGAAGAAGAGTTGGAACAAGAAGACAAAGAAGAAGAAGAAGAAGAAGTAGAAGTAGAAGATGAAGCAGAAAAGGAAGAATAAGGAGAAAAAGATGACGAAGAAGAAGAAAACGAAGAAGTAGCACGAGAAAAAGAAATAGAACAATATAAGGAATAATAGTAATAATAATAATAATGACTTGAAGATTATGAAAAGGAAGAAAAAGAATAAGAAGAAAGAGAAGATGATGAAGAAGAAGAAGTCAAAGAAGAAAGAGGAAAAGAGAAAGAAGAAGAAGAAGAAGAAGAAGAAGATAAAGAAGACAAGGAAGAAGAAGAAAAAGAAGAAGAAGAAGAAGACATTGAAGAAGAAGAAGAAGAAGAAGAAGAAGAGGAAGGGGATGAAGAAGAAGGCAAAGAAGAAGAAGAAGAAGAAGAAGAAGAAAAAGAAGAAGAGGAAGAAGATGTAAATGTAGAAAAATGAGAAGAAGATGAAGAAGAAGAAGAAGTAGAAGAAGTAGAAGAAGAAGAAAAGAGAATGACCAAGAAGAAAAAGAAGAAGAAGAAGAAGAAGGCGAAGAAGAAGAAGAAGAAGAAAGGAAGAAGAAGAAGAAGAAGAAGAAGAAGAAGAAGAAGAAGGAAGAAGAAGAAGAAGAAGAAGAAAATAAAGAAGAAGAAGAGGAGGAAGGAGAAAAAGAAGAAGAAGAAGAAGAAGAAGAAGAAGAAGGTGATGAAGAAGAAGATGATGAAGAAAAAGATCACTATGACGAATAAGAAAAACAACAACATGACGAAGGTGCAGAAGAATATGAAGAAGAAGAATAAGAGGAAGAAGAAGAAGAAAAAAAAAGTGGAGGAAGAAGAAGAAGAAGAAGAAGAAGGAAAAGAAAACGAAGAAGAAGAAGAAGAAGAACAAGAAGGAGATGAAGGCGAAAAACAAGAAGATGATCAGAATGAAGAAGAAGAAGAAGAACAAGAAGAAGATGAAGAAGAGGAGGAAGATGAAAAAGATCAAGAAAAAGATGACGAAGATGATGATGAAGAAGAAGAAGAAAAAGAAGAAGAAGCAGAAGAAGAAGAAGAAGATGATGATGAATAAAATGAAGAAGAAGAAGAAGTAGAAGAAGAAGAAGAGGAGGAGGAAGAAAAATAAGTACATGAAGAAGAAGAAAAAGAAGAAGAAGAAGAAGAAGAAGAGGAAGATGAAGAAAATGACGATGAAGAAGAAGAAGAAGAGTAATGTGAAGAAGAAGAAAAAGAAGAGTAAGAAGAAGAAGAATGAGTTGGAGAAGAGCACGAAGAAGGAGAAGAACAAGAAAAAGAAGACAAAAAAGAAGAATGCAAAGAAGAAGAAGATAAAGAAGAAGAGGAAGGTATAGAAGAAGAAGCAGAAGATGAAGAAGAAGAAGGTGAAGACGAGGAAAAGGAAGAAAAAGAAGTGAAAGAAGAAGAAGAACAAGTAGTTGACAAGGAAGAAGAAGTAGAAGAAGAAGAAAAGAAGTAGATGAAGAACAAGAAGAGGAAGAAGAAACAGAAGAAGATGATGAAGAAGAAGAAGACGAAGAATAAGATGAGATGAAGATGAAGAAGTAGAATAAGAAGAAGAAGAAGAAGAAGAAGAAGATTATGATGATGAATAAGATGAACAAGATGAAGGCAAAAACGGAAGAAGAAGAAAAAGAAGAAGAAGAAGATAAAGAAGAAGAAGAAGAAGGAGATGAAGAAGAAGAAGAAGAAGAAGAAGTCAAAGAAGAAGAAATCAAAGAAGAAAAAGAAAATGAAGAAAAGGAAAAAAGAAAATGAAGAAGAAGGAGAAGAAGAAGAAGAAGAAGAAAAGGAAGAAGAAGAAGAAGAAGATAAAGAAAATGAAGAAGAAGAAGAAGATGAAAAAGATGAAATAGAAGAAGTAGAAGTAGAAGAAGAAGATGATGACGATGAAGAAGTATAAGAAGAAGAAGAAGGAGAAAAAGAAGAAGTATGAGAAGAAGTAGAAGAAAAGAAGATGAAGAAGAAGAAGAAGAAGTAGAAGTAGAAGAGCAAGAAGAAGAAGTAGAAGATGGAGAGGAAGATGAAGAAGAAGAAAAAGAAGACAATGTAGAAGAACACGACGAAGAAGAAGAGGAAGAAGAAGAAAAAGAAGAAGAAGATGAAACAGAATAAAAATACGAAGAAGAAGAAGACGAAGAAGAAGAAGAAGAAGAAGAAGAAGAAGAAGAAGATGCAGAAGAAGAAGAAGAAGATGGCGAAGAAGATGAAGAAGAAAAAGAGGAAGAAGAAGTGAAAGATGAAGAAGATGAAGAAGAAGAGGAAGTTGTAGAAGAAGATGTTGAATAAGAAGAATGAGAAAAAAAGAAGAAGAAGTCAAAGAAGAGGAAGAAGAAGAAGTAGTAGAAGAAGTACAAGAGGAAGAAGAAGTGAAGAAGAAAAAGAAGAAGAGGAAGAATAAGAAGACCGAGAAGAAGAAAGAGATGAAGAAGAAGAAGAAGAAGTGGAAGTAAAAGAAAAAGAAAAAGAAGTACAAAAAGAAAAAGAAGAAGAAGAAGAAGAAATCGAAATAGAAGAAGAAGAAGAAGAAGAAGATGGCGATGACGATAGAAGAAGAAGAGAGGAGGAGGAGGAAGAAGTGAAGAAGTAGAATAATAATAATAATAATAATAATAATAATAACAATAATAATAATAATTAGAAGTAGAACAAGGTGATTGAGAATAAGAAAAAGAATAATAATAAGAAGAAGAAGAAAAGGAAGATGAAGAAGAAGATGATGAAGAAGAAGACAAAGAAGAAGATGAAGAAAAGAAGAAAAAGAAGAAGAAAAAGAGTTAGAAGAATCAAAATAATAATAATAAGACAAAGAAGAAA
>JAIUJO010002722.1:20000-25000 GCA_023846275.1 Vanilla planifolia | reverse complement strand
GAACAAGAAGAAGATGGTGAAAAAAAAGGAAAGGAAGAAGGAGATGAAGAAGTAGAAGTAGAAGTAGAAGAAGAAGAGGAAGAAAAAGAAGAAGGAGAAGAAGAAGGAGAAGTGGAAGAAGGAGAAGAAGGAGAAGAAGAAGGAGAAGGAGGAGGAGGAGAAGAAGAAGGAGAAGAAGAAGGAGAAGGAGAAGAAGGAGAAGGAGGAGACAAAGAAGAAGGAGGAGGAGATGAAGAAGAAGAAGAAGAAGAAGAAGAAGATGACGAAGTTGGAGATCAAGGAGAGGAAAATGGAGAACCAGAAGGAGGAGAAGAAAGAAGAAGAAGACGAAGAAGAAGAATAACAATGAGAAGAAGAAGAAGAACAAGGAGAAGTTGAAGGAGTAGAAGAATGAGAAGAAGAAGAAGGAGGCAAAGAAGAAGAAGAAGAAGAAGTAGAAGAAGAAGAAGGAGGAGGAGGGGAAGATGAAGAAGAAGAAGAAGAAGTAGAAAGAGAAGAAGAAGAAGAAGAAGAAGAAGAAGGAGAAGGAGGAGGAGAAGAAGAAGAAGAAGAAGGAGAAGAAGAAGAAGAAGAAGAAGGAGAAGAAATATAAGAGGAGGAAGAAGAAGTAGAAGAAGCAGAAAAAGAGGAAGAGAAATAAGAAGTGGAAGGAGGAGGAGAAGAAGGAGATGAAGAAGAAGAAGATGGAGAAGAAGATGGAGAAGTAGTAGAAGATGTAGAAGATGAAGATAATGGAGAAGAGGAAGAAGGAGAAGAAACTGAAGAAGGAGAAGAAGAAGAAGAACATGAAGATGGGGAAGGAGAAAAGAAGAAGAAGAAGAAAAATAAAAAGAAAAATAAGAAGATGAAGAAGAATCGGAAGGATAAGAAGAAGTGAAAGAAGAAGAAGAAGAAGAAGAAGAAGAAAGGGATGAAAAAAGAAGAAGAAAGAGAAGGAGAAGAAGGAGAAGAAGAAGAAGAAAAGGAGAAGAAGAAGGAGGAGGAGGAGGAGGAGGAGAAGAAGAATAACAAGATGAATATGGAGGAAGAAAAAGAAGGACAAGAAGAAGAAGGAGAAGAAGAAGTGGTAGAAGAACAAGGAGTTGGAGAAGAAGAAGGAGGTGAAAGAGGAGAAGAAGAAGGAGAAGGGGAAGGAGAAGAACAAGAAAAAGGAGGAGAAGAAGAAGAAGAGGAAGAAGAAGAAGGCAAAGAAGAACGACATGGAAAAGAAGACGGAGGAGGACAAGAAGAAGAAGAAAAAGAAGAAGGACATGAAGAAGAAGGAGAAGAAGAAGAAGAAGAAAACAAAGAAGTATAAGAAGAATTAGAAGAAGATTAAGAAGAAGGAGAAGAAGAAGAAGAAGCAGAAGAAGAAGAAGAAGAAGAAGAAGAGAAAGAAGAGGAAGAAGAAGAAGATAAAGGAAGAGGAGGAGGAGGAGAAGGAGAAGAAGAAGAAGAAGAATGAAGAGAAGGAGGAGAAGAAGAAGAAGAATAAGAAGAGGGAGGAGTAGAAGACGGAGGAGAAGAGGATGTAGAAGAATATGAAGAAGAAGAAGAAGAAGGAGAAGTTGAAGAAGAAGAAGAAGATGATGAAGAAGAAGAAGGACAGGAAGAAGAAGAAGGAGAAGGGGGAGAAGAAGAACAAGGGGTAGAAGAAGAAAAAGAAGGAGAAGAAGAAGAAGAAGAAGGAGAAGAAAAATTTGAAGACGAAGAAGAAGAAGAAGAAGAAGAAGAAGATGGAAAAGAAGAAGAAAAAGAAGAAGATGAAGGAGAAGGAGAAGAAGAAGAAGAAGATGGAGGATAAGAAGAAGAAGAAGAAGATGAAGAAGATAAAGAGGAAGAGGAGGAAGGACAAGAAGAAGAAGAAGATGAAGAGGAAGAAGAAGAAGAAGAAGAAGAAGAAGAAGAAGAGGTGGAAGAAGATGAAGAAAAAGAGGAAGAAGTCGGAGAAGAAGAAGAAAAGGAAGAAGATGAAGAAGAGAAAAGAGAAGAAGAAGAAGAAGAAGAAAGAAAGAAATAAAGTAAAGGAGGAGAGGAAGAAGAAGAAGAAGATGAAGAAGAAGAAGAATAAGAAGGAGAAGAAGAAGAATAAGAAGAAGAAGAAGAAGAAGAGGAAGAAGAAGAAGATGAAATAATAAGAATAAGATTAAGAAGTAGGAGAAGAAGAAGAAGGAGAAGAAGTAGAAGAAGAAGAAGAATAATAATAAGAAGAAGAAGAAGGGAAAGAAGGAGAATTAGAAGAAGAAGAAGAAAAAGAAGAAGGAGAAGGAGAAGATGAAGAAGAAAAAAAAAGAAAAAGAAGAAGAAGTAGTAGAATAATAATAATAATAATAAGAAGAAGAAGGAGAAGGAGAAGAAAAAGATGAAGAAGAAGATGAAGGATAAGGAGAAGAAGATGAAGAAGAAGTAAAAGTTGAAGTAGAAGAGGAAGAAGAAGAATAGAAAGAGGAAGAAGCAGAATGAGAAGAAGAAGAAGGAGATTAAGAAGAAGAAGATGGAGAAGAACATGAAGAAGAAGAAGTAGAAGAACAAGAGAAGAAGAAGAAGAAAAAGGAGGAGGTGAAGAAGAAGAAAAAGAAGAGGAAGAAGGAGAATGAGGAGGAGAAGAAGAAGAATAAGGAAAATAGGGAGAAGAAGAATAATGAGAATAAGGAGAAGAAGAAGATGAAGATGAAGAGGAGGAAGAAGAAGAACAAGAAGATGAAGAAGAAGAAGAAGAAGAAGAAGAAGTTGAAGAAGAAGAAGAAGATGATGAAGAAGAAGAAGGATAGGAAGAAGAAGAAGAAGGAGAAGGGGGAGAAGAAGAACAAGGGGTAGAAGAAGAAGAAGAAGGAGAAGAAGAAGAAGAAGAAGGAGAAGAAAAAGTAGAAGACGAAAAAGAAGAAGAAGAAGAAGAAGAAGAAGAAGAAGCAAAAGAAGAAGAAAAAGAAGAAGATGAAGGAGAAGGAGAAGAAGAAGAAGAAGATAGAGGATAAAAAGAAGAAGAAGAATAAGAAGATAAAGTGGAAGAGGAGGATGGACAAGTTGAAGAAGAAGATGAAAAGGAAGAAGAATAAGTAGAAGTTGAGGAAGAAGAGGAAGGAGAAGAAGAAGAAGGAGATGAAGAAGAAGATGATGGAGAAGGAGGTGGAGAGGAGGAATAAGAAGAAGAAGAAGGAGAAGAAGAAAAAGGAGGAGGAGAAGAAGAAAGAGAAGAAGAAGAAGAAGAAGAAGAAGAATAAGATGGAGAAGGAGAAGAAGGTGAGGATGAAGAGGAAGGAGAAGAAGAATAAAGAGAATTGGAAGTAGAAGATGAAGAAGGAGAAGAGAAAGAAGAAGAAGTGAAAGAAGAAGAAGAAGAAGAAGAAGAAGAAGACGAAGAAGAAGAAGAAGAAAAAGAAGAAGAACGAGGAGGAGAAGGAGAAGAAGAAGAAGATGAAGAAGTTTGGGAAGAAGAAAAAGAAAAGGAGAAGAAGAAAAGGAGAAGGAGAAGAAGAAGAAGAAGAAGGAGAAGAAGAAGAAGAAGAAGTAGAAGGAGAAGAAGAAGTAGAAGAAGGAGAAGGAGAAGAAGAACAAGAAGAAGAAGGAGAAGAAGAAAGAGAAGTAAAAGAACAAGATGAAAGAGAAGCAAAGGGAGAAGCAAATGAAGTAGAAGAAGAAGAAGAAGGAGAAGGAGAAGAAGAAGAAGAAGAGGAAGAAGGAGAAGAAGAAGAAGGAAAAGAAGAAGAAGAAGATGATGAAGAAGAAGAAGGAAAAGAAGGAGTTGGGGAAGAGGAAGAAGGAGAAGTAGAAGAAGATGAAGAAGAATAAGAAGGAGAGAAAAATGAAGAAGGAGAAGAGGAAGAGGCAAGGGAAGAGGAAGAAGTAGGAGAAGAACAAAAAAAGGATGAAGTGGAGGAAGATGAGGAAGAAGAAGAAGGAAGAAAAGAAGAAGAAGAAGAAGAAGAAGAATTACAAGAAGAAGAAGAAGAAGGAAATGAATGCCAAGAAGAAGAAGAAGAAGGGGAAAAGAAGAAGTTGATGAAGAAAAAGAAGAAGAAGAATTAGAAGGAGAAGGACGAGGAGGAGGAGGAGGAGGAGGAGAAGAAGAAGAAGAAGAGTAAGAAGAAGGAGAAGAAGAAGAAGAAGAAAAAGAAAAAAGAAAAAGAAGAAGAAGGAGATGAAAAAGAAGAGTAGAAGACGAAGAAGAAGAAGTAGAAGAAGAAGAAGAGGAAGAAGAAGAAGAAGAAGAAGAAGAAGAAAAGGAAAAAGCAGAAGGAGATGAAGAAGAAGGAGTGTGAGAAGCAAAAAAAGAAGCAAAAGAAGAAGAAGAAGAAGAAGAAAAGAGAAAGTGGAAGAAGATGAACAAGAAAAGGAAGAAGATGTTGAGGAAGAAGGAGAATTAGAAGAAGAAAAGGAAGAAGAGGAAGGAGAAGAAGAAAATGTAGGAGATGAAGAAGTAGAAGATGGAGAAGAAGAAGAAGAAGAAGAAGGAGAAGAAGAAGAAGGAGAGGAAGAAGAAGGAGAAGAAGAAGAAGGAGAGGAAGAAGAAGGAGGATGAGAAGAAGAAGAAGAAGATGGAGGAGGAGAAGGAGAAGAAGGAGAAGTAGAATAAACAGAAGAAGAGGAAGAAGCTGAAGTAGAAGATGGAGAAGAGAAGGAAGAAGAATGAGATGGAGAAGTAGTAGAAGAAGTAGAAGAAGAAGAAGAAGAAGAAGTAAGAGAAGAAGAAGAAGAAAATGAGAAGAAGAAGCAGGAGAAGAAGAAGAAGAAGAAGCAAAAGAAAAAGAAGAGATGATGAAGAAGAAGAAGAAGAAGAACGACAGGAAGAAGAAGAAGGAGAAGAAGACAGAGAGAAGGAGAAGAAGAAGGAGACGATGAAGAAGAAGCAGTAGAAGTAGGAGGAGGAAAAGAAGAAGAAAGAGAAGAAGATTGAGAAGAAGAAAGAGAAGGAGAAGGAGAAGGAGAAGAAGAAGAAGGAGAAGAAGAAGAGGTGGAAGAGGAGGATGAAGAAGGAGAACAAGAAGGACAAGGAGAGAAAGAAAAAGAAGAAGAAGAAGAAG
>JAIUJO010002722.1:7500-12500 GCA_023846275.1 Vanilla planifolia | reverse complement strand
TTTATTTTAACATTAAATAAGTATACATTAAAGCAGAAAGTAGACAAATTTCAAAAAAGTAAAATAATCATGCTAACATAAATGTCACCTTAGAAGAGATTTCAAGTTATAAAGTAATAGAACAAATTCAATGTAAAAAACTATAGAAAAAAATAACTTTTATTATAAGTTTTGTTTGAAGACACCAGGTATATTGAGTTTGACATTCTCCATCATTAAATTGTGTACAAATTAGAATTTCTTGTAAAGTGTGCTAAATCCTTTAAAGATAAAATAATTATAAATATAGAAATTAATATTTAAGGTGATAGAGTGCATCAAAAGAAGTCCAATGACATTTTGTTGATCTCAATCATACCATGTTTTGAGTTATTGTGAGTTAGAAATGTAAAAAGGCATAAAAAATAATAAATTAATATCAATTAAGTAAATATAAATACTGAAATGAGATTAGTTGTACAATTGTAATATAACTAATTCAAACTAATGTAAATGTAGAGACGTAGAGTTAGCAGTAATATAGTGATATCATTGAAAACATTTTTAACAAATGAGAAAAGTTGCATTAAGTGATAAAAAGTAGATCGAGTGCAATATCATCGATCAAAAAGTTTGGTGCAAATCAAAGTTTCTTACAAAGCATGTCAGAACTTTAACGAAAGTATTTAAAAATCTAGAGCTATATAATAATTTATCTAAATCAAAGCAAAAAAGTTTATGAAATAAGAAATATTATACAATGATAATTGCATTCTAAGATGTGATTGTGATCCAGTGTAACACCCCTAATCATTAAATCAAGTAGAATCAAAATGTCTTATAAAGCACACCAAATCCTTAAAAAATAAAATACTTAAGTATTTAGAAATTATTATTTAAATGGATAGAACTCATCAAAGTGATTCCAACATCGTTGATTTGTCTTGTTTCGACCTTGTTTTGATTTACTTCAAATTTCTAAAATAAAGAAATAACAATAATAATATATTATTATTTTAATATTTTTAACAAATATATTAAATGTTAAAGAGGATAAATTAAAGGACTATAACATAACAAAATCAATGCGATGTGAAGGTCACATGAGATGATATTTAAAGTTACATAGTATAATAACGTAAATAAAAAAAAGAACCTGGAAAAATTAAATTAACTATGTAAGAAAGGTGTATTTCATGATGCTAAATAGATGAAGTGTAACATCCTTAACCAAAAACTAAGATATGAGACATAATATCTCATAAAACATGTGAAAAACTTAAGAATAAAATTTTTTAAAATAAAAATAAGAATATTTAATTAGATAGAGCTTATAGTGATAAGTCTAATGACATTTATTCATCTTGATCAAACAATAATAAGAACTATTACAAATTACTAGACTAGTATAAAAATTAATAATAATAAATTGTATTTTAATTTTAACTATATATATATATATTAAAATTTAAAGAGGTAAATCATCTAAAAAATTTCAATAAATAAGATTATTTATACAAGAAAAGCAAGTTCTAATATACTAAGGAGATGGAGGGTAACAATCTCGATTATCGAATAAGGTTTGAATCAAAATGCCTCAAAAAGCATACCAAAAAAATAATTTTTTTTAAAAACATAATATTTAACATTTAATTAGATATAATTCATCCAGATGAGAAATTGCTATGGTTGTTCCATCATGATCAATCATCGTTTAGAATTACTACAAAATATCAGAGTTAAAAAGCAAATCTAATAATAAAGTATTATTTTAATATTAAGTAAATATTTATTTAAAAAATATAACAAATTATGGCAAAGCAAATTATGCAAATCAAAGGATTGAAAAGGTCACATGGTAGAAGAATTGGAGTTAAATAATAATATAAACAAATTATGGTGAAAATTTTGAGCAAATGAGATGAATTATACAACAAAGTTGCATTTGAAGGAGCAAAAGAGCATGAGGAAACATCCAAGATCATTATTTAAGGTACAAAAGCAAGTGTCTCATAAAAAGTTTTGAAATACTAGAGAATAAAATTCTTAAAAATTTAAAAATGAATAGTTAATTTAGTAGAACTCATTGAGATGACTCCAAGGATGTTTTTTTTCTTTAAATAAGACATCATTTGGAATTATTATGAATAACCAAGGTAAATAAAAATAAATAAACATATATATATATATATATATTATTGTAATATTGAATAAATAAATTTTAAAGCTTAAATGAGATAAATAAAAGAAAAATGTGATAAGGCCAATTCTAATTGGTATAATTATCACATGCAAAAAGTTTTTGAGTTACATAGAAATATAGTAAAGTCAAAGCAAGAATTTCTGTGTTACAAAGGAGATCAAGTGTAACATTATCGATCATCTAATTAGGCCCAAATAAAAAATGCATCTTAAAGCAAGTTGAAACCCTAAAAAATAGAACATTAAAACTTGACAAAAAGGAATATTTAATTGGATATAGCTTGGCAAGGTCTGATGGAAATAGAATAAAAGTCAATGAACACATCTAAATGAGTTCTTTCTAATTAAATATTAATTTTGATATTTTAAAATAATTTATTTTGTAAGATTTTTGAATATTTTATAAGACATTTTAATTTGTGCCTATTTGGGGATCGAGGATACACTTGATTTTTCTAGCATTTTGGAATTCCACTTTCCAACACAATTATTCTAAATTCTACTCAAGTGACCTTTAAATTTTTTTATTTTATTATATTACAATAAAGCAATTTATGCCAATTTTATTTTAATATATATATATCTATTTATATTTGAATTATAAATTTATATTATTATTGCAAAATTACTTTATTGATTTGTAGTAATTACAAATGAATTCCATTTAAGAGGAAAATAAAGTCATTGAGTCAGGATGATGAGCTTTATCTAATTAAATAATTAATTTCATATTCTAATGAATTTTAGTTTTTGGGGCTTTAGCATGTTTTACGAGGCATTTTTTACACACTATCTCTTTAATATCTTCAAATGATGTTTCGCAAAAAACTTATCCCATTTTTTCAAATTTATTTTTTTGATTGATTATATTTCCATGAAACTTTGACTTTATTCTAGTCTGAGTTTAACATCTTTTGGTTTAGCAATATTGCATTTCTATTATTATATATATACTTACTTTTGAAATAATAATTTGTCATTATTTATGTTTAATTATTTTGGTAATTCATAATAATTCCAAATCAGGTGTGATGGACATGAATCAAATGTTGTTGGTTTTATTTTGATGAGCTCTTTATAAATTTAAAAATGTTATTTCATTTTTTTAAATAATTTATTTTCTATAGCTTCTACATGTTTTATTAGATATTTTACTCAATATCTTATTTGATGATAAAAGAAATTACACCTTATGTCTCTTTAGTATGTTGGAATGCAATATTCCCATATATTTTAGCTCATTTCTTCCAATAAATGTGTTTGGCTATCTTTTTATTTTACTCAAATTGTCATCTCATGTAGCATTTATATTGATTGGATTTTATTTTATTACATTCCCAAAACTTATGTTATTTTAGCTTTATTATATATTTATTTAAGATTAAAAATAGTAATTTATTATTATTTTTTATTTATTTAATTTCATAATTCGTAGCAAAAAATGTCATTTGCACTCATCTTGATGAGCTCTATCTATTTAAATATTCACTTACACACACACACACACACACATACACACAAACACACACTCACATATATATATATATATATATATATTCCATAGTTTTGGTATGCTTGGCAAGACATTTCAATCATTAACTTATATTTTATTTTCTAATGCAAATTTCTCATATAATTTATAAAATGTTTTAAATGTTTTGCATTTATTTGGACATGTCACTATCTAAATATAACTTAATGTTGTGTGACCTTCACATTGCATTTGTTAGGTTATAATAAATTACCTCAAATTGTCTTATTGCGAGCTAAATATATATCTTGTTAATATTATAATTATAACAAATTATTGTGTAGTTCTATTTATATTAATAATTTATAATAATTGAAAAATATATTTGATCAATAAGAAGAAGAAGAAGATGAAGAAGAAGAGGAACAAGAGGAAGAAGAAGAAGAAGAGGAAGAAGATGTAGAAAAGGAAGAAGAATAAGAAGAAGAACAACAAGAAGAAGAAGAAGAGGAAGAAGAAGGGGAAGAAGAAGTAGAAGAAGAGGAAAAAAAAGAAGTAAAACAAAAAGAAGTAGAAGAAGGAGAAGATGATGACGACAAAAAAAGAAGACGAAGAAGAATAAGACAAAGAAGGAGAAGAAATAAAAGGAGGAGTAGAAGAAGAGGAAGGAGAAGAAGAAGAAGAAAAAGAAGTTGAAGGAGAAGTAGTAGAAGAAGAAGGAAAAGAAGAAAAATTAGAAGAAAAAGAAGAAGAAGAAGAAGGAGAGGAAAAATTGCAAGAAGAAGAAGGAGAAGAAGAAGATGAAGAAGAAGAGGAGGAAGAAGAAGAAGAAGAAGAGGAATAAGAAGAAGAAGAAGAAGAAGGAGAAGAAGAAGAAGGAGGAGGAGGAGAAAAGTAAAAGAAGAATAAGGAGAAGAAGAAAGAGTAGTAGTAGTAGTAGAACAAGAAGAAGAAGAATAGTAAGAAGAAGAAGAAGAAGAAGGAGAGGAAGAAGTAAAAGAAGAAAAGAGGAAGAAGTAGAAGAAAAAGAATAAGAAGAAGAAGATGAAGAATTAGAAGAAGAAAAAGAAGATGATGAAGAAGAAGAAGAAGAGGAAGAAGAAGAAGAAGAAGAAGAAGAGGAAGAAGAAGAAGAAGACGAAGAAGTAGAACTAGAAGAAGAACAACAACAAGCAGAAGAAGAAGAATAAGAAGAAGAAGAAGAAGGAGAATAAGAAGAAGAAGAAGGAGGAGAAGAAGAAAAAGAAGAACAATAAGAAGAATAAGAAGAATGAGAATAAGAAGAAGAAGAAGAAGAAGAAGAAGAGGAGGAAGAAGAAGAAGATAAAGAAGAAGAGGAGGAGGAAGA
>JAIUJO010001078.1:0-47112 GCA_023846275.1 Vanilla planifolia | reverse complement strand
CAGCGTTTAGTTTAGGTTTAGGAAGAGTATTCATCATCTGATGGGGCCCCCCCTCTGGGGAATTGGACATCTCCGTTCCAGGTTTTTGGTCTTTCTGGATCGTGACAGTCAGGTCTATAGATGCTTGGGTTCGTCAAAGTTGACTGTCAGACCTGCAGGGTGATGAACTGTTAGACTTCCAATTTGGAAAGGAGCAAGGTCGCCAGTGGATGATTTAGTCCACTGAGTGTGTGGGGAAAACAGATTCCTAGTGGGCAACTACCAAAAAAGGGTTGAGATCAGCCACAGACTGACACTCTCCCCAGTGGAGTCGCCACGCAGATACTATTTCGGATTGGTAAGGTCCGAGAGGAACAACCTCTATCCCTGCGGAGGGCCTTTGCAAGACTCCCGGCTGACACTGCAGGGGCCAGTTTCTAGTCCTGGTTCACACTACTGACGAAAGTCATCGTTAGGTGCGCTCGCGAATACGTCGTCTTTTGATGTTCACATTCAAGTTTGGATCAAGGGAATCATCAAAGAAAGAGAAAAAAAACGACTCCCAATTCCCCAGAGGGGGCCCCCGGTCATCCTTTCCTGAATCTGAGCTCTTCTCCTTTCTATTCTGACTTCACTTGACCGGGCCGGAAAAGTGACACCGTCACGTCTCAGGGTCGTACGCCTGGAACAAGAAGGTTCGTCATACAATTTCGGCGATGAAGTATATCCCTCTCCCGGGGCCGGGGCAGGGGCACAATCTGGGGGGGGGAAGACCTCATTGGAATTGGATTTCCACTTCCGTCGTTCAGGAAAAACACTTCGCCAAATTTGGGTTGAGTCCCGACCCGGGTTTTCCCCACTAACCAATTACGTTACGACCACAGAACAAACTTGGTTGACGAACATGGTTTATGCGCCGCTAATGTAGCGGCTTGTCGAGCATTTGACAAACTCACACCATCCATTTCAAATGAGATTTTTCCCGTGGACACACGAGCAATCCAACCCGTAGGATTTCCTTTTCCTCTTCCCATTCTCACTTCTGCAGGTTTCCCCGTAATAGGAAGATCTGCGAGAACTCTGACCCATATCTGACCATTTCTTCGGGATTGTCCGCTCATAGCACGATGGAATTGTCCGATTGTAGCCCGACGCGCTGCTTCAATGGCTCGATATGAAAGACGACCAGCTCTACAACTTTTGGTGCCATATCTTCCAAAACCAAGTTGTGTACCGTCCGGTTCGCGACCCCTACTACATCTGCCTTTACGATATTTACTAAATTTCGTACGTTTCGGATATAGCACGTCCCTTCTGATTTTGACTATATGAGATCCGCACTTTGACACCTGAAATTCCGTAACGAGTAGATACTTCCGCAGGAGCATAATCGATTTTATGGTTCAATACATTCAGAGATGTTTTTCCATACTTTCCGCATTCAGTTCTAGCTATTTCCGCACCTCCTGATCGACCTGAACAACAAATACGTATCCCCTCAACCCCTTGAGGCATTATGAATGGGATATCCTGAACTATTTGACTAAAAATGGAACGAAATGAGATTGGATTGTTCCTCGGTTGAAAAGAGATGTCTTGAGCAATCAGAGAAGCACTTTGATAAACAGATTTGATCTTTACCGACTCCATTAAGGTATTCGTTTTTGTTCTATTAGACAAAAAAGATCGCATTTTTTGCACTTCGTTCAAATAAGAGTTGTAACCGTACGGAATTCTTCTGTTTCTCAGTATGATCTCTATCATCATCTCAATTCTCTTGAGACATTTTCCTATCCCACCTAGGTCTATGAATTGATCTATCAATTCTATTACCTTATCCTGACCCATGACGTTCCAACATTTGATCCTTAATTGACCCTGGAGTTTTTCCCGGGCATACTCCAAAAAAAGGTTCTGAGAAACCCCAACCCCATCCCTTGGAAAGAAAAAGGTAGCACCGAAGAAAGGAAAAAGCGAGATGGTGGTTTTTGTTGTTCCCGCGAAGCGAAGATCATTCGCCAAGCGAATGAAGTGGATCAACCTTTTTTTGGCTTGGGCCAAACCCAAAAAGGGGCCGGGGCCCCCTATGGGGAAAAGACCTCTGGGGATTTGATCGCTGGTCGAGCTTTCTACAAAAAAAAGCGATGCGAGAGCGTATTCTCTGATCTAAGCTTCCTTCCTTCGCTCCCCCCATCGTAGATGGTTCAGCCACGCCCGGTGCCACGAAATGATTGAGAACGTCTAAGGGATCGAAATGCATTTTGTGATTTGTCTTCAATAAGTATTGCATGACCGAATAATTCAAGGAGGGGCGCACAGCGGGGAGGGTCCTTTTTAGGAGATGACTCGTCGGGCCGTCAGAGCGGGGCTTCGTTGGTAAAAAGAACTTGAATAACTGAGTTTTTTTGGAGGAGTCGTCATTTTCTATCAGGAACGCTATATCATTGACAACCCCGGCGTCTTTCGGATGCTTGAAGGCCCCGCTGACCCGAAGTGATTTAGACAAATTCTTCTTTCTCGATGGTGATCGGTCATGGTATCCATAGCGTTGCATCTTTTTCGGCCAAATCCTGATTTCGTTTTGCTTCTCCCGGTCATCGAACCTGATCAACTCGACTCTTTTCCCTGCCCCCCGGCCTCTCACTTCGTTTCGTTCTTCCTCTGTACCGTCGCTTGAATGAAGACACCCGATCGGCCCTACTTTCACAAATGTCCACCTGGGTCTTGATTTGTCGCGTCGTTTCAGTCGTAGTGGTCGACGGGGAAGAAAGAAATGAATGAATGTCATTTTGGGAAAATGTAGAATAATACACCTACCGAGACGAAAGCCAAAGGTGAGTATCGTAGGTGGACGTATCGAACTGAAATAAGATCTCAGATTGACATCTTGATACACTAATTTACCATAATAATAAATAGAGTCAATGGTGACGGAGCCGTGGGAAGAGCCGCTTCTTTCTTGCTAGGGGGCTTCCATTCACCAGCGCAGACTACAACTACATACAAGTGCTCTCCGAACCGTGCTTGATAGTCACCCATCACACGGCTCTCAAACCCAACCTGTGGTGGATCCCGGGGGACAAAGTCAAAACGCTTGATCCTTTGCCCCATACTTTGAGATGCTCCTCCCCGCCGATCAAGCAGCGACGCTGCTCGTGATAGGAGCCGCTAACGTTCGGTTCGGATAAGTCAAGTCCCGTAGGTCGGTTCGCTCAGGTGGTCTTCCCCGATCTTCCCTAATGTTCAGAGTCGTTCTGGTTTGAGAAAGGAGCACCGCCAAGTCCACTAGGGGCGCCCTTCAGGAATCAGAAATGGACAGCTGAGGTCAGGCTTGCATGACACTTCTACCGATAATCAGCGTGATGTCGATTACACATCGTTCCCCAGAGGTCTTTCCCCAGGGGAGCCCCGTCAAGGGAGTCGATTTAGGCTCCTTCCCTTCCACTGCATAGCAGCGCTATCAGGTACTACGAGCCTTCTGTCCCACGCATCTAACCAGCTCGCGTGGTTCACCGGTTCCACCGAACACTCTCATTTGTGGAAGCGGAGCATAGTGCGGCGCAGAGCGAGAAACGTCTCTTCTTTTCTTTCGGTTTATTCACTGATCTGAAATGAAACGGAGCACTTTGTTTCTGATTGATTCCTGGGGCGAGGCGTTCCGTCTATCCGAACCGAAGACGCACTTCTCAGATCAGTGACGGCCTCTCCAGCGGAGCTGGGCGCCGGGCCCTGGATGCGCTAGCGATCGGCACATTAGGGGAGTGCTTGCCCGGGTTTCTCGGCCTGGTATCCTGCACCTCGCGTTCATGATATCTACATTACACTGTGCCCCGGAGACACGGTCGAAGCTCGCCCGCCCAGTGTGCCTCTTTCACGACATGCTCTGGTCCCCGGTCTCTTCCTGTGGTCTTCTAGCGTTAGAAGAAGTCGTGTCCGTCCCGGACATCTGCAACGTTCTCCCACACCTTTTTTTTCATATGGGACAAAGATCAGGAAAAGACGGACCGGACCCATTCGGTGACTTTCGCGGTCGCCCTCACTGAACCGACTTGAATCTGAACTACGATTCAGATCAAGTCTGACCGAAATCGGATTTCCTTTTCGTGCCATATGACGCTGAGTCAGAAGTTCCCCAGAGGGGGCCCCCCTTTTTCCCCTTTCTTCCCTTTCCTTGATTTTGTCTCGAAGGTCTTCGTCTCCGTGTAGAAGCAAACTCTCCAAATTTATGACCAACCTTTCCTTCAGTGATCCGACAACGAACAGGAGTTTTTCCATTGTAAATTAGTACGGAGCAATCAACGAATTCCGGCGAAATAGAAGATCTACGTGACCAAATTTTCCTGCTCAAAAGACTTTCTCTGTTCTTTTTCATTCTCAACAAGAAAGCATCAACAAAACTCCCCTTCCATATAGATCGTCGTGGCATGAACTAAATTCTGCGTTTCCCCACCCCCACTACTGCCCTAAATCCTGCTTTGGTGGGCTTCCCCCAAGGTGACACCGAAGGTCTACCTCCTTTCGTGCGCCCCTCACCTCCTCCATGAGGATGATCCACTGGATTCATTGCAACACCACGAACAATGGGGCGTCTGCCTAACCACCGGCTTTGTCCTGCTTTTCTAAGCTGACGTGCACCATGGTGGGGATTGGAAACTATACCAATAGTAGCTCGGCATCGGGAATCTATGAGTTTTTCAACACCCGAAGGTAGCCGCACAAGACATTGTGAGGCTGGCTCCTTCATGATTTTAGCAGAAGTTCCTGCGGCTCGAGCCAGCTTTGCGCCTTTACCTGGATGATATTCAATATCATGTACCAATGTTCCCATACGTATATCAGCTAATGGTATGCAATTTCCTACTTGAGAATTGAGATCAAGTATCTCGTATCTATAAGCAGGGGGGCGTGGCCAAGAAGCAGCCAGCTGACTGCCCCCTGAAACCCGATCTTGATTCGCTGTGCGAACAAGGTCTTGGAACCGACGGTATGTATGGGCATTCTGGGCAGGTCGCAAGAAGCCGCTTTTAGAAGGTTTGGACCAATCGCAATTCATCACCATCTGACCCGCTTCCAATCGATGACTGGCTAATATATAAGTGTTGACCTAAGCCCCTGTGCAGTGGCTCGGCTCCCGAACCGTACGTGAGCCGCCTCGTACGGCTCTTCCTAAGAAGGTAGATCAAAACCTCTATCCAACTTTTTGAAAAAGCCTTCGCTTCGCCCTCCTATTCAACGGGGCTATTAGAGAATTTGTTCTTTGACTTCTTTCTTTGCTTTTTGATAGAGGGCTTCGTTTCTGATACCGGCTTTCTGAGTGACGAGCTCACTTTCGCGGACTTCTTCCTTAGTGTAGTCTCGGTGAAGACTTTCATTTCAGACTTCGTTCCTTAGCCTAGTCTATATCCACAGCTGACGTGACTCCGTACCGACGCCTTTCCCTTTGTAGCATGATTTTAGCAGAAGTTCCTTAAGTGACTCTGTCACCCTAGCTTTTCTCTTTTGTATTTTGTATGTATAACAGCTAAGCCAGTTCCTGAGTTTCACTTACCTAAAACCAACTCTTTGATTCCATAACCTTAGCCGAGCCGAGGCTCAGTGATTTCGTCACAAGAAGTTCCCCAAATCAGATCCTCAGATTTCGAGTTTCCCATATTGTGCCCCGGCCCCTGTTTTCGTGCTTCTTCCCATCAGGTCTAACCTTTGCCGGGCTTTCGTCCCCGCGAGGCTAGGCTTGGCTTCGCTATCGCTCATGAGACTTGCTTGGTATAGAGATCTCTCCGTGTAGTGTAGTGGTCGTCGGCCTTCCCACCCCCATGCCTCCTTCCTGACTTTGATTATCAGCCCTTTACTACTAGAAAGATAAAGGAAAGGACAGGGGGCTGTTCACCTTTGCTTTTGAAACGGAGCTACCACACAGAAAAAAAGAAAGAAAAACGAAAGACTCTTTGAAAGGCGAACGGGGCTCCCAGGCCGGGACGTCTGGCAGAATGCTTGGCCTCCTGCGCTGGAAGCGACACCCGTGAGCTTCTTAGGTGAGGGTGAGCTTCACGTCAGTAGGTATTCTGGGCTGGAAGGAGGCAAGCAAATGAAGGGAGGCATTCCGGGCCGACTACAAGAAGCAAAGCTTAGCGAGCTTTAGTTGGCCGACCACTACATCAGCCGCTGAGGAGAAAGCGATTCATGCTTCCCTTCATTCGTTGCTCAGCCAAGATCCCAGGTCTCCGAGTCAGCCCGCGCGCGCTTTTTCGAAGAATCCTGCACCCATGGGCATACGGCCTGGCAGGCCTTCCCTTTCCGCCGGAGCTTCATGGGCGTTGCCCCGTTCCCCAATCAGATGTTTGGATGTGAGCTATACTCCGCGAGGAGCCACACGGGCGTATGTTTGCCTTGCCATTTGACCTCTCTTCCCGTGTGAGACGGAATGCTCAGTGACAACCTCTCAATTGTCACCGCCTGGCCTCTCTTGCTACCACGGTAGCACCTAGTGTGGTCAGCACCAATCGTGTTCGGGCAACGAAGCTGACACTCATTCACATTGGTTCATCCTGCTATGCCCCGGGCCTTTTGCTCTTCTAACAACAATGGTAGCCGGCCATTCGTCAAGGCCCCGGAATCCGCTGGACATCTCAGCGGCGGGATTGGATACCCGCATCAGATCGAAGTTCCATGTTAGTGCCTCCCGAGAGCGGTGGGTCGCTTCGCGAAATACATTGCTTAGGACCAACGGGTCACACGACAGGTGCACGATCGACTTTGCACGCTCCATTCTTCGGCCCTTCGCCTATAGGCTTGGCAGGCAAGCTACCTTGATCCACCTTCGGCTTCGATTCGTTATGCTCAGCAGCTCCAACAAGCCCTAAATTGTCTTGCTGCCTCAAACTTTGCCAAGAAAGCGCTGCTTGACGTTTGATCCTATGTGCCCAGAGAACGCAATGCGTTCGGAGCTTTCGGATCTCGCAAAGAGAAAACGTCTTTTTTCCTATGAGTTTCTCTCTCATTCGCGGAGCGAAGAAAGCGGGCTTTGCCCCAGCTATCGCTATCCTTGGGAAAGCAAAAGAGTAGCTACCGAAGGAAAGGAATGCAGTCTCTCCCTTGGCCAAGGGAGAGGACAGGGCAGAGAAGAAAACGTCCTTTGCGCAAGTTTGTTTGCTTCCTGCGCAGGCTTGGCTCTTCGACCAAGGAGGCATGAAGGTAGGAAGGCCGACCACTACATAAAGCGTCAGCAAGCACTTGGCTTGGGAGCAAGCTACCTTTCTTTGATCCACTTTCCGGGGCAGGGAAGAGAACGAAAATAGGCAAAAGATGGCGGCCGTGGTAGATTCGAGGATCTGACGCGGCGGAGCGAACTCTTTGATCGTGTTGCATTTCCTCTGGCGGCGTAGCAGCACCCCCTCGATCCATCGTACTAGAGCGATCCGAGAAGAACGATTAGGGTCATATTCGATCCTTTCTACAATGCCCATAGACGAAGTGCTTCGTTTCAGGTCAATTTTTCGCTGCAATCGCTTCGATCCACCCCCTCGGTGAAAAACTGTAATACGCCCAGATGAATTCCTCCCTGCGGACTTCCCCGTACTCAAAGTGAAATTGATAAGTGCTCTCCCCTTTTTTCTTTTTCTCATTCTCTCTCGTCATCATTCGATTCTGTCTCTACTTCAATGAAAAAAGCTCCTCCTACTCCTCCTCCTTATCCTGATCCTCAACCGTATAGGATCGTCGTTGGTCCTTCTTTCATCAAAGAAGTTCCCCAAACCGGGGAACAATCTGGGGAACTTCTCAAATCAAAGAAAAAAGGGGATCAAAATGAATTCCCCCAAGATACGATTGATCTATTGCCGAGGAAGATTCTCACTCAAGGAAGCTCCAACAAAGACCGGGTTTTGATCTTGACTGGACAGTTCTTTTGGAGTGGATCTCAGTGCATGAAGGAAGATATAGATCGAATGAAAGGCCAAAAACTAGAGCAGCAAGTGGGCGGCTAACCCGACGATCAATCGTCAGTAAATAGAAGAAAGAATCCCCAGAGGGGGCCCCCCATCTGATCATTTGATTTTCATTGAAAAACGGATGAAAGAAGATTTCTGTTGATTTACCTCCTTCTAGTCATGGACACCCTCTCTCTTGTCTACAACCCTTGTAGCACTCTGTCTTGGTTCAGCCAACGATCCTATACCGACGTCAACCTCCATAATGGATGCTTCGACTTGGATGGCTTTGTAGGCACTGCCTTTTTGCTTCTTCTTCTTCTGACTGATGCATACAACCCGTTGTTTTCTAGTAGTTCTTCTCTTTGTGTGGCATTCATGTGCCACAACTGTATGGGCGGACTGAGAGAGAAAATCTTCTCTTTCAACGGCTTTTTATATATGAAATCGATGACTGCATACGTCAAACAATCTCGAAGGAGACCAGGCTCTGGATTTGGTTTGGTTTATCCATTCGAAAATGCATCGAATTGCATGCAGCATACGTATTCAATTCAAACCTCTCCTGCGGGGCCATCAATGAGAATCGAACCCGAGGCCGGGGCCGGGGCACTAGAGAAGTCTGGTCCGGGGCCGGGGACACCCCCTATGGGGAACTTTTTTTAAAAAAGTGAAGTGGGAGTTCTAGTCAAAGAACAAGTGCCTCTAGAATACCCTTTCTCAGTATAAGTAGTAGACCTCGTAGTTTGAGTCTCCTTCAGTGGCAATCCATACGTGAAAGAAGAAAATCAAGGAAAGGAGTCTGCCAGTCTAAGAGGGAGGGCCTACCCAGAATAGTGCCTAGTGGGTACAATCTATTCTATTGCTGTTTTTTTTGGTAGGACTAGGCTATACCCTCGAGATTGGATTTCTTTTTGTTGTCTGGGAGGGATAGTCAATTATCAGGCTACTAGGAATTTTCATTTGAGGCAAGATAGCACTCGAATCCAGCTTTCTGATCTTTTCCTATGAAAGGAGATTTTTGCTTTTCTAGTTATCCTATTTCCAACCTATCTAGATCTAGGAAAAACCTGGGAGCCTGTCCCCGTATTCCCCGGTAGAGTAGTCCCTGTGTACCCCGCAGTCCTCAGGCCATAACAAGTTTGGATTTCTCCAAAAGTCAAAAAAGTAGGTGTAACGAGATTTCTTTTCCTGAGGTCCAAATCAAAAGAAATGTATTGCAGTTTTCCCCTTCGAGAAAGAAATGCGTGACCGATCACTCTTTCCTCAATCTGCTGCAAGCACGAAGAAATAGAATAGCTCGTCGGAAAGTGCACGGCCGCTGTGACATGATCATGAACCAATGGGCGGAGATATAACCAAGCAGCTATTCGTCGTTCTCATTGCATTGGGCTGAGTCATCCATTTCCATTCAGGAACAGGAACTCTGAGATCTCCATGAAAGACCAATCATACTAATCGCATGCACATTGCTGAATCTAAATAGAAAGAGGGCTTTCGCTTCAAAGAAAGTGAAAGTTGGTGGTATCCGGGAAGGGGCTTCACACAGCAATCCATAGGAATCGAAAATCGATCCACTCAGTCAGTGGGTGGCACGAGTCTTGAAAGAATACCTTTTTCACTCGGAGCGGAATCCAATCCAATCAAGAAATTCAGATCTCAGGTCAGGGCTTGCTGCTTCATTGCCTGCCTTTACCGGATGATATCCCATAGTCGAATGATATAGAAAATCAGTCATTTTTGGATATTGGATCAGATCCCCGCGAAAACTTGTTGGAAAGTCCTGGGATGTGAGACTTTCTCGAGTGGTCGCCTCCTCAATGAATAGAAAGAGAAAGGTAGAAATCGAAAGGGAAGCGGGCTCAAGCTTCAGAGCCGAGGAAGGGTGAGGTCAACACAGCCTTCACCTTTCATGTTGATAAAGGCAAAAGGCAGCCGTCCCCCCCAAACAAACCAGGCTCACCCTCGGGGGAGAAGAGCGCAAATCTCAATCTCTCCAAGAGAAGAAAAACAAGCAAGACTCTTTCCGGAGAGATCAAGTTGCTAATTTCTTTCGACATGCGCTTCAGGCGGGGCTCCAGCTGCCAGAACCCCGACGCCCCGAGCAGGTCGATAGGGTGGACGATCCAAATTACTGTCCATATCATCGAATGATCAGCCACCCGATTGAAGACTGCTTCGCTTCGTCTTCAAGGATTGGGTGGAGAATCAATATCAAAGCAAAGTGGAGAACTCACTCTCTCCAACAAAGTCCTCATTCATCCAAAGAAAGAGGCAGCCAATGTCATCACGTCCTCCTCCGTACCGGCAACGGAGGGAGAAAAGGGGAAAGCGCCCGCAGATGATGAGGAGTGGGAGACCTCATTGTCCAGAAAGACAAAGAAGATGCTCAAGCAGCTTTCAGGGGTCCCCGGCATACCTTTGATCCGTTGAGCGAGAGCCCCACCGAGCCAATTCTGAAACCGGGGGCATTCCCTTCAAAGGAAAGGGCACCTCACTCCCCGAGCCGGAGGAAAGGTCACACAAGCCCCTCCGCCAAAGGCCAAAACAAAAAAAAAGCCAGCCAAGAAGAGGAGACCCGGGAGGAGATCCTAAATGAAAAAGCTCATGGACTCGCTAGATGAGTATGAGCAACCAGCTCGGCAGCCTGTCAAGCCTGCTTTCCTCAATGAAAGCCCACAGAAGGGCCAAAGCACAACAAGCCTACCCATCATCAAAGCAAGCCCAAGCCCATGCAAGAATTACCTCATTTTCATGGAAGCCCTTTCCTGACTCCTCAATCTAGTCGCAGGTAGTCTGCCATACATTCAGATTTGCAGCACCTATTCAGGAGCTGGGGAATCGGCTTGCAAGGGGGGCCCCTCTGGGGAACTTCATGGTCCATATGTTTCTATTTCCCTCTATCTCCGGCTAGAAAAGTCTCCCCCTCTGGGGACTGATTTCCATTCTTTCTATACGGGGGCCCCCTCTGGGGATTCTCTGTGGATGTTGCCTACGTGTGATGATCTTCATTGCTCGCCGATTACCGGCCGTCTAGGTCAGACTGTTTAGGGAGGTGAGTCGAGAGATAAGGCATCAGTACTTCAGAATCAGAATGACATCAATGTTCAGGAGTACGCACCCGGAGAAGCCGTCTCAAGCTTCCCGCCAATAGTGATGCTAGTAGCATCGAATTCAGAAAGGAGAGTGCGAACCCTATAAGAGAGAAAGGAAGAGTGCTTTAGACGAAAGGAGTTTGATTGCTTGATTGCTTCTTGCCGGCGGTCGTAGATCAATCAGCTAGCGATCAAGCCAATGCTGCAATCAAGAAAGGCGATGAGAGAAGCAAGCAAGAAAGCAGATGATTGATGAGGCGATGACTCGTCGCACACCATTACGTTGCTTGTTTTTTCGTGAGCGCGAAAGCGAAAGGGGGGCCGGGGCCCAATCTGGGGAAAGACCTATGGTCCGGGGCCCCCTTTAGGGGAACTTCTGGTTTGGGGATTGCGTCATTTCTTCAGGTCCTTTCTCAAGAGCAGGTTCCTTTTTTGGAGGCATCAGTGCCGGCACATGTAGCAGCGACACCCTCTTCTTATTATGTTGACGCGTTGGGCTGATTCTTCCCTCCGGCGGGGACTTACCACACTTTGCCGTTTCCTCCGCCTCCTCCTAAACCGGTGGGGGTAGTTCCTATGATCTACGAGGAGTATGACCCGCGCCACCAGTGAGCACCCCGACTCCGGCACACGAGTGCTATGACTCGGACGCCGCCACCCAGATTACCCAGGTTCTGGATAGCGACGGTGGAGGTATGCATGTTTTCATTTGCTATTATGTCGTTTTTTGTGCGCCCGTCTTTATATAACCCTGGCTCGTTTGGTCTCGTTCATACGTTTCTTTTTCGATTCTTCCTGTTTCTATCCTGGATCCTTTTTCGACTTTTGAATGAAGTCAGCCTTATATCTGATATGGCCTGATAGCTTTTCTTTTGTGTATCTTTGTAGCGTCATCATCCTTGGCCGATTTCGTGTCTGCCATTCCCAGTCTCGAGACATCGTGCAGGAGGGTCACAGCCAGCTCATTCCCCTGTGCGTCGCCGACTTGAAGGGAGGGACATGGGATCTCTCCTTCACTCGAGTCCTTTATGGGATAGGTGGACCCTTGACTGGACTACTTGGCGACCATGGGCTTACCGGAGGGCGAGTGACGGTGTTGGGAGGCCCTCTGTCGAGGAGTAGAGCACTGCCTCGTTCTGCTTTCTCTGCGGCTATTGGCATGCCTCAAGATGTTGTTTGCGCTGCACTGGCTGAGGTTGAGGCGACGCGACGGGAGGTGGAGGAGTTATACGAGGAGCTCCTTCGGAGTATGGAGGATGTCGAGCTTCAACGAGCGGCGTAGATGAGGGCCCATACCGACGTTTATAGTCTTTCCGCCCAGATGAGCTCGTTGTGGCATGATATGTGGGGCCTGCTGGAGCAGCATGCTGCTCGTGTTGAGGAGATGATCCCCCCGGAGGGGCCCCCTCTGGGGAAAGAAAAGACCTTGGTCTGGGGACGGAAAGCAATAGGGTACTTCCCTACTGGATACTGGAAGCGAAGCTACTCCTTAGGCAAGCAGAGGAGAAGAACCTGGGATTTGATCTAGCCCCAGTCTCATACTTCAGATTGAGAAACTCTGGATAGACACTTTCACAACTGAGAGGTAGTCAACCTCTCAAGCTGGACCGAGAAATCTGACCCTAACCTATCATATCACCAAGGATGTACCCGTGAAAAGGTACATGGGAAGAAAGGAGAATTGGTGGTCTCCGATCCAAGCCCCAATACCAAGAATTCCACTGTATCATCAACCTAAACCTAAATAGTCAACCAAAACGAATCAAGATCCCCAGAGGAGGCCCCTCATTTCGCTCGGTTAGGAACCAAAAGGTATTATGATTGGACAGTCGAGTACTGCCTCGAGAATCACCCAGTTCAGAAGTTCCCATCGTTCCCCATCTAGAGTTCAAAAAAAGGGGGCCCCGGACCTAAAGGTAAAGGGGAACTATAGAATCTTGTGCCCCGGCCCCGGTTCAGAAGTTCCCCAGAGGGGGGGGCCCCCGACATGAACCGAGGTTGAAAGAGCACAGGGAGCCGCTCCGCCAGTTGGTGTGGAGAGATGGGTTATTCTTGCGCATCTCGCGCTGTGGTGATTTGTAGAGGAGCCGAGCGTACGCTAGAATCAAGTGCCTAAGGGCTTCCACTAGGCAATCGGACCACTACATCGAATGAAATCCACTGGGTTTCACGCTGCGCTTTGCTAGTTAGAGTTCGGAAAGCAAACTGAGCTGCTTGGCTTGAGTGGAGTGCACTAGGGACCGCAAGCCAATACTTGACTTTCTGCTTATAGATTATCCAATCCAGCGAAATCAACAAAGACGCTGTGTGCGCTTAGCGCCCCTTTGGTTGGAGCGCTTTAGCGACGTGTTCTTCCTTCGCTGATGGAGTGCGCCGCGCCGCCTAGAGCTGTTCTGGCTGAACTGCTTTCGCCGCTAGGGCTAGTCCACTACTGAATGATTATGATATGCCATCTCGATATTCTATACCTTGACTGGCATTACACACCAGCAGAGATCGGGGAAGACGTTCCACAGCTGCTTGTGAGCTAGACTTGCCTGTCTGATCTTCTTCTATTATGATTATGATATATGAGAGTAGCGGATAGGTAGGCGGCTCATCAAAGGTCTTTCCCAAGCTTGATGGGTGCTCCAACTGATGGTTCTCCCCACCTCTTTCTTTGACTTTGAATTGAAGCAGAAAGGCAAAGAGCTGTTTGCGGTTCCTCTTGTGAAAACTCAAACAAAGGTCAATAGATTAGCAGAAGCTTCAGAGGCCATACAGCGAAAGATTCCTTCAAATAGCTCATCAAAGAATCCCCATCTTTGGCCCCCCTTTGGTTCTAGATTCTGAAGTGAGGGTCTGAGGATTTCTGCTGAAAGGTCAGAAAAGTCACCCCTTTAGCCCCCAGCCCTCGTCTCCCCTCAGAGTGTCTTTCCCCCCTTTAGGGACCTTTAGGGGAACTCTGAGGCCGGGGGCCCCCCTCTGGGGAAAGACCTCTGGGGATTGATAGAATACCTAGACCCATATAGGCACAACAGTTGGTATTAGCTGATTCCCGCACCTGTACGATTGATTGCTTCCTTCGGGGTCTATACGTTCGATTGATGGCTGGCAGCTCATATTCTGTTTTTTGATTTGCCTCTGCCTCCTTCCCCTTCGAAACGAAACTCGTATAGCTATCGAAATCGAAAGCCAAGCCTTACCGAACGTCCCCGTCAGCTGGGCTCTTTCTTGTCTGCTATGGTGACTATTCACTATGGTGCGGTGGCTGCCTATGGTGTTTGGTTCTATGGTGCTGCGCACTAGGCTAATCGAATAGAATAGATATCAATCCAATTCTAAAGACAATCGAATAGTCAGAATCTTGAACAACCGCGGAAAAGGCGTGGTATGTCCAGGTATGGTAATCATGCCGGGTTGACTCATCCGTCCGTGAGAGCCATCCCCCCATGGTTTCCGCGGATCACTCTGTCCGTTGCGGGCTTAGTAGATAGGGATCAAAGACTCTTTCAGTTCCAATCCCGCATTCAGGATCCGGAGGTTTTCTAAAGCTAGATCCGACCCGAAAGTTCCGTTGACATGGTGTACCAAAGACCATCGTTTCAGATCGTGATGTGAAGCTCATGAGCGATTTGTTTCGGACTCTGTTTTTTGATATGTATATGAAAGAAAGACTCAGCTTCAGTTTTCTAGTGATTATCATCATCAGACTGATGGTCAAACTGAGGGGGGCCCCCTCTGGGGAACTTCTTTTGAGCCTAGGAAATCTTTGACGATGTTGAGTCGGTGATCATGTAACGACTTGGGATCAGATTGGACCGATGGCTGGGTTCGCTTGCTTATAACTGCTGCTCGGTCAATTGATGAACCGGAGAGGTCTCCATTCGAGTTCGAGATTGTGCTAGGAATTCAGCCACGTCAGCCTATCGATTTGTTTCCTTTGCCTATTGATTCACGCCCAAGCAAAGAAAAGCAAAATCGATTGATAGAAAGATCTTTTTCTTGACTTCACATATGACATAACATATGACATCGTGACATTCATGAAGAAGTGAGGCGCAAGATTGCTATCAGCAATGAGAAGTACAAGGCACGGGCTGATTCACATCGGCGATTTTGTGAGTTTGATGTTGTTTATCTCGAAATAGGTAATAGCCCTTTTCTAGTCAGGTAGGTAGCACTAGCATTTTGGAAACCGAATGGAATGGCATCACTTTCGATTTTCTATTGAGAAGCTAGTACGTACAAAATGGAGTTCTAAAGGACGTGTGCCTTTCGTCGTCTAGATCCATTTTGCAGACAAGCCCTCTATGAAAGACAGATTGTCATATCAGCGGGTCTTTTTTATCATGATTTCCGGGATCGGCAGAGGAAATTCGTCCTTAGGGAATGCGTTCTGAAGGTCTCTGAAGTCAATGCAAACCCGAATCTGCCCGTTCTTCTTGGTTACTGAGGCAATGTTTGCCAACCAATCGGGATCTTTCTCTTCTCTTAGGAGACCTGGGGAACTAGAGAAGTCTGAGGAGGGGCCGGGCCCCCATTCTGGATTGGCCAAAGTGGAAAAACCGTAGGGGAAAGACCTCTGGGGAACTTCTGGATTGATGCTTGTCACAGATATGCCAGATGGGAATGAGGAAAGCATACAGCCGATATGCGACATCCTAGGTGAACTAATTCACAGCGTGCTAACTCAAACTCAACATTCCTAGTGCTCAGGATTGCGACGACCGGCTACCCCTTTCGAGCTCAGCTGACCCCTTCTTGATTCAGTTTTTTCCCTATTTTCATTTTCGTTAGATGACTCAATGGAACTTTGATCCCCGGTTCCTGCTTGGTCAATTCCTGGAAGGCCCCTCTTTCTTAATGTCATGAATGATGGAACAATCCAAGTTTGCCGCGACTATGAGCTGCCAGTGCGCCTTTCTTTGGGTCGCTACGCTCGGGGTCGAGAACGAGAACTGGTTCAAAGAAGGTGGTCCAAAACGAGCTAACGCGAGTTTTCGAACGACTCCCGTTTTTGAACATCACTGAGAGAGGAGAGGCTAGAGGCTTTTCCCCGAACCATTGACCCTTGTTCGGGAGGGAGAAGTTGATTCATTCACATTCAATGGAGCTTGATTTGTTTGATCTAGTCAGGGGGTGGTGTGAGAAATCAGCCACCGCCCGACGAAACAGCGGTTGACAACAGAGCGACCCGGTAATGGTAATAGTGAGAAGAGAGAGTGCGAAGAGCTCCAATGCGCGTATTCGGAGCTACGCGGATGCCGTAGTCGCAGAAGCCGGATCAACATCATGACAACGGCATTCTTTCCACTTTGAGGCCAGCCACAATTGGTCTAATGTCTGGGTGCGTATGGCGGTACACTGAGAGCACCTTGAAAGTCGGCTGACAAAGAAAGAAAAAAGGGTGTTGTCGTCTTTTTCCCGCTTTCACCTTCGATTGCGAAGGGATTTGAGGCCGGTTTTCTTTTCCCGGCTGGCCGCCCAGCTTATAGGGGGACTTCTTGGCTGAGTTGTTCGCTGTCAACCCTAATTCCAAAAGCCACAAAGAACCTCTCTTTCTCCAAGCCCTTACTCTTCTCACTCCTCTTCGGCAAAAGCTCTCAGCTGACGGGTGTGTGAAGGTGTGGATCACTGGCTCTATCTATTGAAAAAGCCGCAGCGGGAAGTCAAAAGATCCCCAGAGGGGGCCCCCCACCTCTTTCGCTGACTGGAGGAAGAAGTATGTCTTCGTAGTGGGTCTGCCGCACAAACTGGAGGGCCCAATGGATGTACCCAATGAGAGGCATCTAGTTCCTGAATTCTCGAAGGAAGACCAGGAGAAGTGGAATATTGATTTCTATATGCAAAAATCCAATAGAGCTCTGAATTACTTGTGTTCTCTCCTCAGACTACCCCTGATATGGCTGCGTGGAGAGTAAAGCAGACTTGTCAATTGATATTCTCTAGTTCCCCAGAGGGGGCCCCGGGTGGAGTCGCTTTCTATCACGGTACGGAGACAAGGCGATGCCCTTATGAAAGGCACTCCGCAACAAGGCCCGAATGCAGTGGAAAGAGGAGTGAGAGAAGTATTTATCAGACTGGAAAGAGTACCTGAAAACTCCACCAGTGCTAAGCAGCCCAAGGCAGGGAGAGCCGCTGTACCCATACCTTGCAGCGACCGAAGCTGCCGTCAGCTCTGTGTTGGTTCGGGAAGAAGACGGAAAGCAGAAGCCCAACTACTACACCAGCCACGCGTTGAAGGATGCAGAGACTCGATATTCTCCACCGGATCAATTAGCCCTGGCGCTGATAATGGCAGCTCGACGCTTGCGACCATATTTTCAAGCGCACGAGATTAATGTGGTCACGGACAAGCCCCTCCGTAGAATATTGCATTCCTCAGAGGTGTCGGGCAGTCTGAAGTTCCCCTCCGGGGGCCCCCTTTAGGGGAACTATAGATCCGGTCTTCGTTCCCCAAAGGGGGGAACAATCTGGGGAACTTCTGTATAGTCGATGGCGCGGCTACAGTTGGTGGCGAACTTGCTTTGGGGAACAATGTCAAAATGTATTAGTAGCTTATATTGCCATGGGAAGGTGACAATTTGGAATCAGCAGTACTAATTAGCGAACGCCTGGTCTATGAAGATATTGAGACTTCTTTTCACATCTGGAAATCTTTGATGAAATTCAGACTCATGTAACAAGCCAAGGTCCGGAAAGGAAAGAATCACTAAGGAGATCCCGCATTGAGAGGCTCATTTACTCATTGACTCCGATATGGAGAAAGAAATGGAATTGTGATGCTGGGATCTTGGCTTGTGTACGAGCATTTCATTCTTTTTGCCCACGTCTGAACTCGCTGAATCCGCATATAGGTCACTCTTTGAGATTGGATTTGAACTACTCCGAATCCGGCGATGAACTCAGATTTCGCCCTGGAGGACTCTTGCTTCTGTCTTCCTCTTTCTGGCATCTGGTGGAAATCTGATCTCGATCGATCAGTTTATTCTACTCTATGCCTACCTACTACAAGCTTCACCATGCCCTACCATTTTCACAAGGGAAAGCGAAGCACAGAAAGACGAGTGAACAGCTGACAATGTCACCCTCGGGTTCGGGTATTTCCCACTTGGACAGCTACTTGTATAGCTAATGGATAGGCCGATGGTGATAGACAAAGAAGAAGGTGAGGCCCTCAACCAATAAAGAGAAATCGGGAATTGAGCCGGCCTGGTTACCTAATCAAAGAAGTCAACCAAAAAGCAGTGAAGCTCGTTTCCAATTCAGTGGAAAGCCATGGTGCTGATACCTAAAGCAGTGAACCAGATACCCACTACAGGCCAAGCAGCCAGGAAGAAGTGTCAAGAACGAGAATTGTGGAAACTAGCATATTGGAAGATCAATCGGCCAAAAGAACCATGAGCGGCTACGATCTGATAGGTTTCTTCCTCTTGACCGAATCTGTCACCTTCATTAGCGGATTCATTTTCTGTGGTTTCCCTGCCCGTAGCCATCCAGTTACTGACCACTGGTCAGCTACTTCATCTGCGCCCCGTATATCGCCAAAACAATCCATCTCTATTCAAACTGACGGAGAAGCCACAACTGTGGTTGACAAGAGTTTGAGGGCAGCTGAAGAGGTGATAGCAGAGACAGCTATTGTGCCTCTTAGATAAGGCGTTGTCAAGACGGCCCTCGTGCCGGTTGGAGTAGGTGTCACAAATACCATGACTGTAGCTATAGAAAAGACTACTAGCTCTGCCTTGGTGCTACTTTCACAGGATACCTAAACTCTGGGTACTTCGACTCCTGCAGAGGCTGGTGCAAGGTGTGCCTCGCAGAATGCTTCTGAAACAGCAGGAGAAGCGTCGGTGTGGGTACCAGAGGTGGTCGAATGACTGCTGGTACTATGAAAAAGATAGCAGAGGGGGTTGCAGTAGATGTTGAAATACCCCTTCACGAGCCTGAAAGTCACAACTTTGATATTAACGTGAGATCATCATATCTGGATAAAAGCTCGTAGACTCTCGAATTGATTGTCCTCCAGAATCCAGCTTGTTTTGAGAAGGAGGAGACATTAACGCAGTGCTGCTAAGTCAAGTGTTCCAGCTTCCCCAGGATCTTCCTCGAAAGATATGAGTGATGACGAGATGGTGAAGAACTTGCTAGCTAATCTGGGGCAAGTCAATTTGCTGTCTCTCTTTCTTCCTTTTTTTGACTGTTTTTTCATCTCAATTACTTTGTCATCTTGTCTTGACAGGCTACTAGAGAAGTGTTTCTTCTGAGCAAAAGACTACGGAAATAGGGAAATTCGCCAATCTATCAGTTCCCCAGAGGGGGCCCTCCCTTTTGATTTCAAGAAAGAGCCCCCCGGCCCCGGCCCCGGGGCGCCTACAGGATTTTCGGGCAAAGAAGCATGATGGAACGCCCCAAGAGCTTAAAGGACTTCCCACGGGAGGCTGTACCTCGGGGAATTCCTATCGATTTCCGATGGATAACAATAACAAACATTTCTCGCTTTCGCTCTTTCTCCTAATCAATCGCGAGGATTCCGGGCATGAGAACGCAAGTGCCGGAATCGAACAAAACGTCCGAGGACGAAAGACAAAATGCTCCGCGGGGAACTCGTTTCATGTCGGCGTCTTCGTGCCGGTTAGACGTCGGCCATGAAATCCATCACTATACCGAGCAGATCACGGGCATTCACATCTCGGTCAAACGGAACGAACTATGCGCGATTCTCTCGTGAATCGCCTTCAGCAACAAGGTATGGCATTCTGGGGCTGAACCCGGGGATAAAGGGGATCAATCTTTCTGAATAGATACAAGACAGCTTATCTAAAAAAGATCTGATCCCGTGAGCGTTAGCGGACGTTCTTCATTCTTCACCCGGTCTTGAGTAGCGTTTCCAACCTAACCGGTTACCTTTGTGTTTGTGGAAACGCGCTCAAACAGGCCTATAGGTTCGCCTTTCTAATAGAATCTCAGAAAGAAAAGAATAGTATCAATAGTATATTAGTCAATTATAGAATCAATTAGATCTAATTGAGAATTGATTCGATTATATAATCGATTATAGAATTAGCCAGATCGTCTGAAGCATGAACAGAATCACCTTTGTTCCGAAGGCCTAGCGAGTGAGTCTAAAGAATCCCCATAGTGTCTAGTTCCCCAGCCAGACTTCTCTAGTGCCCCGGCCCCCGATCTTTCTATAGTACCCCTACGGGGGCCAAAGATGGGGATTCTTTGCCAATTTCTGACGAGAAGCTGGCAAATTGAAAGAGAAGATGAAGGACTGTCTGTCAGACTTCATGAAATGAACTTGTAGGCCAGTATGTGTGGAATTCCTCAATGTAATGGATGTGCCCAGATTGTGTATCAATTTCAATTTGGAACTGAATGAATAGAAATATCTTCTGAATGCCTTGGACTTTTCTGTTTCAGGAAGAAACCCCAGAGGGGGGGCAACTTCAGGTGCCTGAGTCTATAGGATCAAAATGCTCCTATCCTATATTTCATATCCGCTTGAGCAGCCAGTTCAGAAATCTTCTTCTCGCCCTTTCCTTTTTAGAGTGGAGAGCGGTAAATCGACCAGTAGTCGTACCTTCTTTTGTATTGTAGAGTAGTCCGAGTTTGGGCACTGGACACGACTTCTGTTTTGTGAGCCCTAGCGTGCGTAATAGGCCGCGGGGAGCAAAGAGTTCAGCAAACTTGAAGACCTTTTCCGTACCCGATGAAGCAACCGAACCTGTGGAGTGAGACCGATCTTCTCGGATCGGATACCCAACGGAGCAGCTCCTAAGCACTACCCAGTGGAGTAGTTTCTGTGCCCTTTCTTGTGCTGTAGGAAGGGCTGTTGCACTACCCGGGGCCGGGGCACTAGAGAAGTCTGGTCCGGGGCCCCCTTTGGGGAACTTCGATCAGACAAAAAAAAGGGGGAGGACTCGAATCGAATCAGTCAGTGTATGATTCCTGCATCTATCATATATTCTCAATCGAAATTGGCGTCCGTGCGTGCTTCCCATCATGTGGTGTGAAGCACTTCTACCTGCTGGGAAGCTTGGTGGACTCCTATATCTATATCTGAGACCTTGTGACTTCTCCCAGTCTTCTAGGTGGATTCCCGGCTATCCTCTGAGGATTGGTTGGATCTCAAACTATTGGTTATGAATGGTTATGAAAGCGAAGAGGTCTCTTTTTCCTCTCTATGGATGGGCACCCGTACCCGTCTGATTCTCGAAAAATGACCGCGAGAAGGAACTAGACGACTACTCAACCTTTACTTTTCTTTTCTTGATTGAGATTCTTTTATATAAGAAATATATCAAAAAAAGAATCTAAAGAAGGTTTTTGAGTCCACATAGATTATACAGGTTTTGGTGTCACGAACATGGGCAATAAGTATGCCCATCCAGGCCTCTGACCACGCCAATCGTGTCTGCAAAAAAGCCTGCCTTTGTTGCTGTCCACGAAAGGAAGTGATTCTTGTCGTCTTTCTTTTTTTTTTTTTGAAACACAAGCCTAGGGGAGCCGTGGAAGGAAACAAGGAAGAGTAGTACAAAAAAAAAGGAAAGTCGGCGCGTAATGATTTCAACCATGGGTCAACGTGTGCTTCAACGGAGTATGGTGAAACCCGGATTATGGAAGTCTTCAATTTGATCTCTTCGGGACCGGTGAGTTGAGCTTCGTAATCGTAGAGACCTTTGAAGGAATCAGTCAAAAATGATTTTGCTGAGAAGGAGACGAAACCCTGAGAAATGGGATTTTTTCCTTGCCATGGAGCTTGTGCTCATGTCCAAAATGGATTCCCAAGAAAGAAAGTCGTCTATCCGACCCAGCTCCAGTTCTTTCACGTGACACTTCAACTTACCTTTCGGCATATCCTTTCCTTCCTTTGCGGGGCTGATTCCTCCGTTCAAGGAGATCTTTTGGAAATGACAGCCCTTGAAGCACTGAATTTGCACCAAAAAGTCGAGTGAGTTTAGAGCTTGACCGGGTGAATCCATCGTTGCACCTTACAGAGTGGATTGAGGAGTGTCAAAGGACAATCCTTCCTAAAGTGTCCGGTCATCGAGAGATTCCATCAATTGTGTACAGAGAAATGCCTCTGATGGCACGGTTTCACCCCGGTCGGGAGACCCGGCCGGGGGTCCCCTAAAGTTTTGTCTTTCCGCTGAGCCGATGGCCCCTAGAAGCAAGACCTTTAGGTAGGATCAGACCTGCGCCTTTGTGGTTCACCTCTTTCAAGCTGGGCTGCTCTTCGTGTAGCGGACTCTGACCAAAGAGGTTGGAATTCACAGCACATATATCTCGCATGAATTCATACGTAGGAAACGGGTTGGGTTACTAATCTGATAAGATAGATGAATCCAAAATCAGTTCCCCAGAGGGGGCCCCCGCTGGAAATGATTCCTATTCTTGTGAGCCAGCCTTTTTGATCTATGCCTACCCGAAACCACCCCTGGTGGACAGACCTGTGAGATAGTCATTCTGACATCGCTCCTTTAGCTACACATTGTGTGTAATGCCTACTGTAATTGACCAATGGAGTATTAGCAGTTTCATTTCGATGTACATCAATAATTGTCTATCCTGCCTCTCTTTCTTGGTCTTATGAGTTATAGACCCATATAGGTGAGCATGCGTGCAGCGTCTCTAGCATGCCCCCACCAACCACTCTATCCACGAGTTTATGAATCCCCCCCTTTTTTAGGTCAGTAAGCTGCTTTCTCTTTGCTCATGCGAGGTGCTCAAGCCTCCCCCACAACGTGCGGACTCACACTTCTTGACTGACTGTCTCATTCGAAATCATAGCCAACCAGACACCTAGCTAAGTTGCCTGTCCACCCGAGAAGCGCAAAGGTTTGTCACTTGGCCCATCCAGCCCACCACTCGAAAAGATAGTGAGACTCCTGGTAGGACACTTCACAGTTGTAGGCCGGCCTATGCTCGCCAGCAGACGGATCAACTTGTTCTATGTTTGGTTGGGATGGGGGGCGCCCCCTTGGATGACTATGTCCAGAAAGAATGGGCGTCACCCTCCAAGAAGACTTTCCCGAGGAGATGTTTGAATCCCCATAGTCTAAGGACTTCTTGCAAGGGTCCCCCTTAGGGAATGGGTGAGAAGCTTAGGTACTGCTGTTGGTTTGGTATTAGACCTCTTTCCGGGTGGTTGGTACCCATCGAGTTCTATTTCTTCCGCCAGCCATAAAGTGTCAGTCATGAAGTCGAATTCAGTAGAACCAGTACTAAAGGTTGCAGTCCCCGAGGGGTGGAGAGCAAGTAGTATACCATCGATATGATCTTTGATCTTGGCAAGGGCTTTGAGAAGAGGGGCAACTAGTGAAGATGCATTTCCGGTTTGAGTGAGAATATGATGCATGTGAGGGAGGGAAGGATTGCACATTAGTCGTCAGCAAGTGCCCTGGCATGGAACTTTGTCAGAGTCTCTAAGGGCTTTGCCTTTGAATGAAGAAGCTGCTACAGAAGAGGCTGCTCTCGAATGCCCTAATGGAGGAAGGAATTCTACCTTGATTTTTCTTCGCAGACCGGCCCATGTGATTTCCTTTCCCAGGTCTGACTGTCGAACTCAAATGGATAGCTGCTGGGATAATTGCTACTGATGAATCGCGATCAGATTCCCTTGCCGTTCTATTCGTGCCTCAAGACTCTGCTACTGGGACTCGGTCGGAAGAATCTACTGCAGCCATTTCGACCCACCTTTTCAGTCAGTCAAGTCAGTGTGCACCAAGCAAGTCAGCAAGCAAGCCAGTGAATTTATCCTCGGGTGAATAGAGTAAGGTAGTGAATTCCAACCTTTCTTGGGGCTAGCTATTGCCTTTGATTCATAGTAGGAGTCGATACTCTTTCCAATTGAGATGGGTTTATCCTGTCCCTTGGGATTGGCATCCTTAGCTCAGTGGATTGCTGTTTTCTAGCTGCGATACAGACAGATCGTCCGATATCAGTTCTCTCTCTGACCCAAAAATCCAATCATACGACTTGATCTATTTCCGCCTCGTCCGCCACTGCAAACGGGTTCACTAATTGCCCCTGGCCTCAGTCTGAGACTTGGCTTTGGGGGGACGCTTTGTCGAGTAGTCTCTTCAAAAGAACTATCCGCCAAATCAAAGAGCGTCTCCTATATAGGAGCTCGTCGATCTTCTTCTGACTAGTGCCGTGCTGTCAAACATAAATCGAAGACAATATAGGGAATCTCTTTGACCTTCAATGTGTCTAGGGTAGGGACCTATCTTCTTCGTAGGGGGGCCCTTCTCTCTCTTAGTATGAGCCCCGGAACTGCTTGTTATACATGTCGCCAGCTGTCTCCCCCGGTTCATCTTGCTTTTTTTGAAATGGAGCTGCACTGGCTTCCTGACCTGATGAATTCAATCCAAATGAGAGATCAGCGACTTGCCTTCCTCAGGATTAGCCATAAAAGGAAGGATGGGGAGTGTGAAGGGGGACATAGCGAGTAGTTTCAGTGGAAGTGGAAGCAGCAGCAAAACCAAAACTCAAAACGAAAATGGATCGTCATCACAAGTATAAAGAAAGTGAGCTTAGGGGTTACCTATAACGAGGGAAGCGATAAGACAAGAGAAGAGTAAGGAAGCTTTGGGAAAGCGACACAAAAAGAGATACCGAAGGTGGTAACACCTCTCTGTGACACCGAAACTTCTGTATCCGTTCCAAGTCCTGTGAAACAAGGGAACATCGCATAGAGAGGAACTCTTGTCATCGTTCTATAAGGACACCAATCGGGACATCAAACATAGAGGAAGAATCGTGTATTGGTTCTATAAGGAATAAGGACACCGTCGCTTTTTGCCTCTGTACGCCTTGGCAGGGATCCCTCTCTTTGCTCTTGGTGCCAAGGCACGGATTTATGGAATGGTTGCATTAAGCATACAGTCCCCGGGCCGGGCTTCCCAAGGAATCCTAGCTCACGTCCCGTTGCAATGTCCCTATGGTCCGCAACGTTCTTGGTCTGCCTTCTGCTCCTCCCCCTTTAGTACTCTGATCTTCCAGTTCCTCGTGGACCAGACGCAGACAAGGATTCGGATAGGAGTGAGAAGGCAGTTTCCACTTTGATTCCCAGTTCTGATATGAAGGCATCAGCCGGGGAAGAATTGTGAGCACCTGGGGTCAGATCTTCTAGAGCTCGGATAGATCTCTTAGGAAAAGAGAGCATTTCCGGTCAAGGAGTAGGGTAAGGGAGAGCTTTCAGCCTTCTCAAGTCAATTGATTGAAGAATAGGAAGAAGTTCCCCAAAGGAAAGGTCTTTTCCCCAGAGGTCTTTCCCCAGAGTCTCAAAGTTCCCCAGAGGGGGCCCCCCATCCGGAAAAGAGTACTGAATTGACTCTCTCTTGATCCGTGGCCTAGATTGGATCCTATGTCACTTGAATAAGTTGGAAACCTGGCCATCTTTGAGTCAGCTTGAAAGCCAATGTTCATCAAGTTTTGCTCGAAACCAACTCGAGTGAAAGGGATGCGATAGAGAATTCTTCATACGCTCCGCGCCTATCCTTCTCCGTGAAAGGGGGTACTCTCTTTTTTGGATACGGAAGATCCCTTATGAAGCCCTGATCCTTATCTTCTCTATCCGACTTATACAGCGTGATTGAGTCAACATGTCAGGCGATCGATCAGGTCAATCAAAACCAGACCCGGGTCAGGGATTCAGCCAGTGCCTCTCGGCTCAACAAGGCAATCAATCACGTGAAAGGTAAACCGTGGAAAACTGTCAGCCGCGGTATCCCAAGTGGCCTACCGATAATGTACTAGCTCCGTCATCGCTCTAGTCAATCCCTATGGAAAAAAAAAGACTCAGACAGCTATTCCATGATGAGTCATCCGCACACCTGAAGGCGTGGCGTCCATACAAAGAAAGCAGGACTACTTTTCACAAAATACAAGTACAAGTAGATATAAAAAGAAGACAAAAAAAAGGGGGGCGGGGCCCCTCTGGGAAAATACCGAAGGGGAACTAGACTATGACTTTGCGTTGCGATAACCTTTCATTTCATCCGAATCTTTGAAACTCTCGTCGGAAGACAAAGACAATTTCTACCTCGTCTCGCTCGTTATTCACCCGGTGATTGGATTGAGATTTCCATTTCGGAATCTTCTCCATCTGAAAGAAGTTGTTATATAGGGGCCCCCGGGGTCTCCAATAGTGCCGCTTCTGAGGTGTCCACTGGGGTCCGAAATGAGCTGGCTTCTTCAGATCTAAGGGAGGACTTGACTCTACTATAACTATAAGAAGAATATGTTCTTTGTCGTTTCATTCAGGATCGGATAGAGGAAATAGGAGCGGAGCGGACTTGCCATGTAGCTGGTCTCTCCAAGAGTTTTCCCGGATGGTGATTGGGGAAGAGGAGGTGCTAGATCCCTATTACCTAGCTGATGTCTACTCTGACCTTTGACAGCATGGTTTTCAGAGTTGGTATTGGGAGCAGGCTTTCCATTATAGAACTTTTCTTTATGGGTTCTAATCTAAAGATACATAGCATCTGAGTTCCAATGTTTTCTTTTTCGAATTGGCTTTTTTTTGATGTCCGGGGGCAACCGCGTATCATATCAAGGCTATTGCATCGTTTGCCCTAATGATGGCCTTTTTCTTTGATTTCTTCTTCATTTCAGCTCGAAGTCTAGCCGCCAATAGCGGTTGACTATGTATGATTCGGTGTATGTTAGTTTTCAGTCGAGTTGTTCATTTTTCCCAGCTGGGGTGGC
Organism: Vanilla planifolia; assembly: GCA_023846275.1. Lineage (NCBI taxonomy): Eukaryota > Viridiplantae > Streptophyta > Magnoliopsida > Asparagales > Orchidaceae > Vanilla > Vanilla planifolia. The sequence goes on along the minus strand of JAIUJO010001078.1, from coordinate 20,414 downwards.
TGATCATGACGCGAAGAAAGGGTCAGTGGGCGGGCTAAAAAAAGGGTAGTTCAGTTTTCGATCGAGGATTTGTTCCGTCACCGGTCCTCAAGTACTTACACTACTGACACCAAGAACACCAAGAATGGAATTGAAAAACGAATGAATTGGCTATGTTGTTCGTCGGTGCGCTCATTCCGAATTTCTTTGTACCGCCCAGAAGGGCACGAGAGAGAAAGGAATCAAAGATCTGATCCACCAATCTTCAGTCTCTCGTTTGTATGCTGCCGACGCCGACCACTATCTATATAGGAGGCAGCGATATCGAAGCCAAGTCGTGGCTCGTATCGTATAAGGGCGAGCAGCTTAGCCAAAAGCTGACGCCTGCGGCCCTCTAAAGACCAAAAACGGAAGACATATGGATAAGAAAGAAGACTGAACCCCAACCCAATCCCACTTTTGATAGGTGCCACATCAATTCGAATTCGATTTCACGGTCTAATTAGCTGATAAGAACTCGATTGCAAATGGCAAATGGAATTACTACTTCTTTTTTTTTTCATTGAAATTACGACTTTTTTTTGATCTTTTTTTTCTCTTTGATGACTTGTACTTTTAGATATCTATTCGATTCTGTTTTGATATATAGAATCGAAATCGAATAGATATTCATTGTTTTGAAATGAAATCAGGAACGTAACGGCAAGGAAGACTCTGTTTTGAGGCCCTTAAGTCAAGCATCTACGAATTCCGGGTAGAATAGAAGAAATATTCTTTGTCTTCCTGAACACAAGGAAGGTCTTCCTGAACACAAGGAAGGCGCGAAGCGTAGTCACTTCCGGAGTGAATGAGTGCAGCAAGGAAAAACAAGGCTATAAGCTGCCTACATGGCTACATAGTACTCAGAAGTGAGCATGATCAGATCAAAGAAAGAGAGCTAGCGGACGAGAATGAAGAGAGAGATAGGGCAAATAACACAGGAAAGAGACAAGACTGGTAATCCCGCATCTGAGATAAGCTAGAGGTCATAAACCGATTGCTTCTGTCTTCTAGGGAAGAAAAGACAATGACATTCCATAGTCGAGTAAAGGTAATAAACTACGCCATGCTGGCTATCGAGAAAGAGAAATGAGATGTTCATATATTATATGATTCTATCACAGACGATTTTCGGCATATCGCTACTTCTTCTTCCTCAGCACATTCCTAATTCATAGGAAGAGAACGATCTGTTCGCAAGAAGTTGATAAGCAATAGCAAGCGCGAGTTTCATTGCCATTACCTGTCCTTGGTAGAGGTATCACCCTTCTTTCTTTCGACTTCTCCTGCCTCTTTACTACTATACTTGTACTATACTTGAATCCCTAATAGGCTGTTAGCAATAAGAAGAATAGGCTGCGTCCAATTCCTCTTCTGCCTTTTTGAGAGAACCTTGGATTGCTTTCGGCAAGGAACTTTCTCTCTGAAAGAGGGTATTCCAGGCCAGGCACTTTCCTCATGAAAAAGCGAAATCACAACTGTCAAAGCGAGTGCACTAATATCTCATAGAATATATATATAGGATTTGGACCAAATTTCCGAGTTTCCATAAACTGTCACGCTTTCCATTGGAATTAGACACGAAGAAGTCCTTCCTCGCCTTTGATCAGCGGGTTGTCTTCCTCTGTTCCATTACCGACTGCCTCTGTGTCAGATCTTTGGTTTGCAGACCTTCATCGGGCTATTGCTCAGTCTGAGAAATTGTAGTCTTTCCTACGTGTGATCGTAGCATTGCGATCTTTCCCGAGGAAGTGCATATCTGACCCGTATCTTCGCGCATAATGGTTCGGAACAATAGTATCGTTGGAGTCAATAGAAATACACGACTTGCTTTCAATAGAAATACAAGAAGCCGAACAGGTGGATTAGTCCAAGTGGAGAGAAACAAAAAGTATGGAACTTCGAATTTTCCATTATAGACTTTCTTGAAATAGCAAGTCAATTCGAGGAATTTGTCACACAAGTATTCAATGAGTTCGGACTTGCTTAGTCTTCAATTGGGACCAAGAAAAAAAGGGTTCTCTTGAAGAAGAGGTTCATGCTTCCTTTGTGGAAATACGGGCAAATGATCTGCTTCGTGATTTCATCAGAATGGAGTGAGTCAAGTCCATTATTTCGTATACCGTCAAAAGGTATGATAAGGCAGGTTCAGGATTGGTTTCCAATAATGGATTAGATCGTACCAATCGAAATCCTTTTGAGTCCAAGGCAAAGATTCAATCATTTCCCCAACATCGGGGAACTGTTGGCACGTTGTTGAATCGAAATCAGGAATGTCAATCTTTCAGAATCTTGTCATCGTCCAATTGTTCTCGAATTCCTTCCTTCAAGACTTTGCTTTTAGATATCAGAATGCGACAAAAGAATGGGATCCCATGACTCCAATTAGGAATAGGAATTGGTTGGGTACCCTGGGTATTGGTATTATTGTGCCTCAAAGAAAGAATTTTGGTTCATCTTACTACTGAAGAACTGAGAATCAAGTTTTTTGAAAGAAAGATTTTGGACTTGACAATTTTCAACAGACTTTGAAAGTGCTTCAAGTACTGAAATGGAAATACTGTTTCTGAGATGAAAATAGGAGGATTGAGAATCCCGATCCATGCAGTAACATCATTTGGAATTCATTCCATTTGTATTGGTGTTTTCTCCATCACGATTGTTGTAAAGAGGAACGGACAACAATTAGCCTTGGACAATTTCTTTGTTCAAATGTATGTCTATTGAAATACGGATCACGCATCCAACAATCTGGTCCAATTTTCATTGTTCATGTTCACTCTTTTCTTTCTTTCGTGAGAAGATCAGCTAAGCCTGATTTTGTCACTCCAGGAGCAACTGTTCATGGCCATTATGGGGAAACCTTTGATGAAGGAGATACATTAATGACATTTATATATGATATGCCAAATCGAGATCCGGTGACATAACGCAAGGTCTTCCAAAAGTGGAACAGATCTGAGAAGTTCGTTCAATTGATTCAATAGCAATGAATCTCGAAAGGAGAGTGGAAGGTTGGGACAAACGTATCCGAAGGATTCTTGGAAGACCCTGGGGATTCTTGATCGGAGCTGAACTAACCATAGCCCAAAGTCGTATCTCTTTGGTTCATCAGATCCAAAAGGTTGATCGATCCCAGGGGGTACAGATCCATAATCCACATATATCGATTCTGATAAGTCAACTCACATCAAAAGTGTTGGTTTCAGAAGATGGGGAATGTCTAATGTTTTTTGACCTGGGGAATTGATTGGATTGTTGCGAGCAGAGCGAGCAGGGCGTGTTTTGGACGAAGCAATCTGTTATCGGGCAATCTTCTTGGGAATAACGAAATCCTCCCTGAATACTCAAAGTTTCATCTCCGAAGCGAGTTTTCAAGAAACTGCTCGAGTTTGAGCAAAAGCTGCTCTACGAGGTCGTATTGATTGGTGGAAAGGCCTGAAAGAGAACGTTGTTCTGGGGGGGATTATACCGGTTGGTACCGGATTTCAAAAATGAGTGCATCGTTCAAAGCAAGACAAAAACATTCATTTGAAAATCAAAAGGAAGAATCTATTCGAGTGGAAAATGAGAGATATTTTGTTGTACCATAGAAAATTCTTTGTTTCTTTCGCCCCAAACAATTTGCATGAGACATTAGACCAATCATTGACGTAATTTAGTAACTCCTCAAAATAGGTTTCTTTTTTTGACTTGATTACTTTTGACTTGATTACTTATTACTTGAACTTTCTGGTCCGATTATGGATTTGGGAATCCATCAAAGAAAAAAGAAAGAATGAAAAGAAATTCATGGGTTGGTTCGTCAATCAATGGTCAATCCTGTGAGAAGGTTCCGTCGGAACAATTATGGATTGATTTCACAGGGTACTTAATCTCTTGGAAAACAAAACAAAGAGAAAGTGTGGTCAAATGGGAAGACAATATTGGAACATCAATTTGGAAGAGATGATAGAAGCAGGAGTGCATTTTTTTCATGGTTCTCAAAAATGGAATCCTAGAATGGCTCCTGACATCTCTGCAAAGCGTAAGGGTATTCATATGACAAATCTGACTATAACTGCTCGTCTTTTATCAGAAGCCTGTGATTGAGTTTTTGATGCAGCAAGTAGAGGGAAAACCTTCTGAATCGTTGGTACAAAAAAGAAAGTCTCGAATTGAGTAGCATCAGCAGCAAGAAGGGCTCGATGTCATTATGTTCATCAACAATTGCTTGGTGGTATGTTAACGAATTGGTCTACTACAGAAAAGAGACTGAAGAAGTTCAGGGATTTCAGAGCAGAACAAAAGATGGGGAAACTCAATCGTCTCCCCAAAGGGGATGCGGCAAAGTGGAAGAGAAAGTGATCTATCTTTCAAAAAGATCTGGGTGGGATCAAATATATGACGGGATTGCCCGATATTGTCATTCTTGTTGATCAGCAAGAAGAATATACGGCTCTTCGAGAATGTGTCATTTTAGGTATTCCGACAATTTGTTTCATTGATACAAATTGTGACCCAGATATTGCAGATATTTCGATTCCGGCCAACGATGATACTATAGCTTCGATTCGATTGATTCTGACAAAATGAGTATCCGCAATTTGTGAGGGTCGTTCTAGCTATATATCTAGAGCTATATAAAATGGATATCCCAAATGGTGGATTCTCTTTGAGTCTTTGAGAATGAAGTCTGATGAAGTCTGATAATGAATAAGAAGATGAGTTTCTAATTCAGATAAGAAGAAGTTCGTTTTTGGCGAACTCCATGAATTTCTGTTTTTGATTGGTTACTCTTTTTGTTTGGATTTTTGGAAGTGTTTTCATTTTGTTCTTTTGATTGAGATTTATGTTATGTTTTTTTTGATGTGATTTCTTGGTATCCTCAATATAGATTGACTTGACGATTCATCAATGAATTGAATTGATAAATTCATTGATGAACGTAGATCAATTGATAAAGAGATGGTGGAATCCAAAGAATTCCTTTGTGGAAGTTGGATTTCTGTTAGAGGACAATATGAATACCATGTTCCATTAAACCACTGAAAGGGTTATACGATATATCAGGTGTAGAAGTAGGCCAACATTTCGATTGGCAAATCGGAGGTTTACAAATTCATGCCCAAGTACTTATCACTTCTTGGGTTGTCATTGCTATATTATTAGGTTCAGTCATCACAGCTGTTCGAAATCCACAAACCATTCCGGCCGGCGGTCAGAATTTCTTCGAATATGTCCTTGAATTTCTTCGAGACTTGAGCAAAACCCAGATTGGAGAGGAGTATGGCCCTTGGGTTCCCTTTATTGGAACGATGTTCCTATTTCTTTTTGTTTCTAACTGGTCAGGTGCTCTTTGACCTTGGAAAATCATAAAGTGACCTCATGGGGAGTTAGCTGCGCCCACGAATGATATAAATACTACTGTTGCTTTAGCTTGACCCACGTCAGTGGCATATTTGGTTTCGGGTCTTAGCAAAAAAGGATTGGGATATTTCGGAAAATACATTCCACCAACTCCAAGACTTTGACCAATTCATATCCTAGAAGATTTCACAAAACCTTTCTCTCTTAGTTTTCGACTTTTCGGAAATATATTGGCTGATGAATTAGTAGTTGTTGTTCTTGTTTCTTGAGTGCCTTCGATAGTTCCTATACCTGTCATGTTTCTTGGATTATTGACAAGCGGTATTCAAGCTCTGATTTTTGCAACTTTGGCTGCGGCTTATATAGGTGAATCTATGGAGGGACATCATTGACTCACTTTATGAAATAGTCTTTTTTGAAGTTGATCCCAATCTATGAATCAGAAATCTATGAATCAGATATATATCCTCTATTTGAATATTCATTCGATTATTCTATTATATAATGTACTTTCTTGTGGTTTTTTAGACTTTTTCATTTCTTTTTTTCATTTATGAATTGATTATTCGATTTATTCTATTTACTTGATTTGACTTTCTTTCTGATTTGATTTCTTGATTTGATGAATATCAAGAAAAGAATCACTACTTACGCGCTGGGCGCGCTGGGAGAGCGCTAGAGCCTGCAAATGACCCCGCAAACTCCATCAAATAGCTAGGGCATTCTACGAGGCCGTATGCTGGCCTCCGATAAAGTGAGAGCAAAAGCATTTGACCCAAGCCCATTCCAGAGGAACAACTTAGGAACAGGCGAAATACCACACATCCAGAGGCAATAGGAGATGGATTTGGATCTCTTCTATTTGAACCTGATGGATCTTTCCCGGTTCTTCTTAATGAGGAAGGTTTTGTTTCTTTGATCAAGCTAGAGTCCGGAAGTGAAAGATGAGCCGAAAGAAGGGGATCTCAATCCAATGAGTCCACGCTCCAACCAGCCAACCCTGCCCTACGTTCGACCCTTCCAGCTAGTGACTCATTCTCCCCTGGCCTGGTTCCAGAGTCAGTTGCAGTTTCAGTCCCTATAGCCCGCGGGATCGAGCGAGAAAGGAAGTTTCATTGAGAGAGTTCCGATGCCAAGCTCAATCAGTTCAAAGGAAGGGCGCTTGACTTGGGTGAGTCCTCTGATGGGCTTTTGATGACTGGCTATTTGATCTTGATCCAATTGATTCAGTTGCTCCTGTTCGTATTGCAAGCAACCTAGTACGAGAAAGATCAAAATCCCCCCAACTCGCAGTTTATGGTGACCCATCATCTGAGCAAGCAGCACCCGTCACGGCAGATACAAAAGGCACGGCAGCACAGTCAGCATAGGCATCATTCGCATTCGAAAGAGGAAAGTGGATCAGAACCAGAGAGACTGGCATGAACGCTTGCTTTGGGCTGACCGTACCACACATAGGAATAGGACTGCAACAGGATCCACACCTTATTCACTGGTGTTTGGAGCTGAAGCAGTACTCCCGTTGGAGATTCAAGTTCCGGGTTTCGGTCCCACAGCGGATTGTCAGAAGACGAGCAAATGCAACTACGCCTCTCAGAGCTAGATGACCTCGATGAGAAAAGCTGAAAAGCTCAACAGAGGATCGAGTTTTATCAGTCCAGAATGGCAACTGCTGACGACCGAGAAGAATCAGTCAAACATCGATCATACAAGCAAGGAGATCGAGTGTGGAAAATCAGAACTGAAGAGCAGCGGCAAAAACGCAAATTCGAACCGGGTCCCGGTATATGATCGTCTCATGTAATGGAGAAGCAGAACACCTTCTCAATGGTCGCGGTCGTCCTAAAGCGTGACTATCCATGATATGAAATGCAAAGGTCTTCGATTCTTTCTTGATCAGAAAGGCTTGCAATGAACCAAAAGGAGTCTCATTTCAGGATATTGATACAAACCGAGAGGAAAGACATCAATACACAGATCCTTATAGGTTATGATGCATCTCCTCGAGCTCAACAATTTCCTCATCCTCTCTGCCACAGACTCAGCCAAACTCATCCTTCGAACAGCTTCCGGATCCACTACTCCAGAAGACTCAAGTCGGCCGATCTGCTCTTCCAACTCAGCTGAGCGCTTTAGATGACCCTCGGCTTCAGAATGGAGAACTTTGATGCTTCCATCTTCTGTTTTTCCTCTTCAGCTTTTTCAATAGCTTGTTTCTGCTCTTGACATATACATTCTTGGCGCTTCAGTGTTTCTCAGATGGCTTGGCGTTTAGCTTCGGCGGTGATCCAGGTCTGGAATTGGATTGATTGGGACCCTTGGCCTCGCATCTTGCCATTCATCACCTTGATTCGCCAACTGACCCATGATGTTGCTCAATCCAGGTCGGCAGCACGAGCAGCGGCCATGAGCGGCTCAAACTGATCGAGGAGAGCAGCCATCTGTTGTGCCGAAGTAGCAGTTCGGACTGCACCGATGAAGGCTCTACAAGAGCACAGGCCTGAAAGCAAGCCTATGCATAAGCACTCACGGTGTCTAGGATAGGCTCCTTCCTGGCACGCTTCTGCAAAGCCGGCTCATCCACTTCTCAAAGAATTCTTGCCTTTCTCCTTGGAAACTGGTTCATCCTCTTCCACTGAGCGCGATTGGCTTTGATTATTCCGAGATGCCGGATTCTTCTTTGAAAAGCGTCGCTGAGTTGGAGATGGATCAGTCTGATAAGGTGTTGACACAGTCGTCAGTTGGAAGAATATCGGTCATCGAAGGCACCTCCTCAGCAGCATGCAACTCTTCCATCGATTTGGCCTTGGGCATTTCGCTCTCAGGAGCCGCTGCCACTTCTGAAGAAGGAGTGATTCAGTTACCAGGAGTCTATTCAAGAGAAGCCAGATGATAGCTTGGAGAGATAGCCTGAATGGGAATCACATAGGCGGCCTGGTCCTGGTCTTCAAGCCTCGACTATTCCTCGATTTCTTGATCCTCAGGAGGGCGACGATCGTCTATCCAGTACAATGTCTTTGGAATTCTCTGATCCACATTTGGGAATCTCGACCGCTGCACTGCTCAGAGATGGTTCCTATCCAGAATTGGATACCCAAAGACAGTATGGATCAAGCGGTGGATAAGCTATCATAGCTTGATCAGGATCGCAAATTCGGAATGCATGCCATCCCCGTCATAAGCATTCACTTGGCGATCAGTGCCGGGAAGAAGAAAGCGGCCGAATAGGTTGCCTTCAGCGAGACAAGGAGATAGACCACCAGTCTGGCCTCAGTCCTGCTTCTCTTTCCTCTAGCATGGGTGGAGTGACTTGGTCCAATTCCATTGTATTGAAACCGGAAGTCTGGCTCAATCCAGAATCTCGATCCTTCCCTACTTGGGAGCAAGCAGCACTGGACGGCAATTGCAAACCCCGACTCCAAAAAAGAGATCTATTCCTCGCCTTGGGCGACCTGAGCACCCAAGTCAAACGCCCTCCCAAGTCAAGCACCCTTCGACTAGCGTCTCACTCATTCTTCCCTGACTTGTTCCGCGTCAAAGCCTGAATCCGTACTGTAGCGAGGGGAAGAAAGTCTCTGATTCAACTCGAACTGGTGCCCAAATCAGGCATCGGATCTGAATGGGTCTTTCCCCATTAGGAGGTCCAAACGCTCTTTTGAGAAGTCACACCATGATCAAAAGTCATTGGAATCAAGTAGCCGCTTGACTGAGGGATGAAGGCAGGATACCCGTCATTCTTGACACACTTGAGGGTCAGGCATTTCGATTGATCCGCTTGGCTATCAACTCCTTCCTGAAATCTCTCGACTCGACATTGTGGAGCAGCAAAGGGAACTTTTGAGATTTCGACTAATCGAATGAAGAGATTGTTGACCCAAACCCTTTTCTTCCACAGGTCAGAGGCCAAGAATTGGATCCAGCTGCTCGAGATCCGTCGCCCAAGATCAGATTCATCAACGCAAGAAGACGTACTCTTCTTTCCATCTTGCTATCTTCCAATCCAGACATTTTGGTTGAGGCAATTCGAGCGCAAAAAGTCTGAAGACAAGATCAATTCCCGGACGTCGTACTACTCTCAGAGACTTCGAAAGAGCGAAGAGATGAGCTCGAACGAATGAAGGAAAGGAGACCGTGGTCTTCATTCCTACCTTCAACAGATCTGAGCGCTTTCACTGAACTCAGCCACTCAGATCCTTTTTCAGCCCCTACTCCTAACAAGTGGAAGTAGCTCGCACCTCTGTTTTGCTTTTGGTGTGATAAGCGGGGATTCAGCCCATAGCCAGAAGCGAATCAAGACAATGGGTTAGCAGCACTCACGTCTCTTGCTTCCGATTCAGACTCAGTAGTCTGTCTGGAGTCGAGTTGGAACTTGATCTATGACTCGAACTCGGCAAGCACTTTTCCAGAAATGTGAGAAGCAAGAGAAAAGATCTGGCTCAAAAGACTGAGAGCGTGTAAAGACTGACTGCCTTCGAATGGCATGATGGCGCTCACTCACGGACACTTCTTTGAAGGAAGGCTTAGATGAGATGGTGGAACTCTTGTTTCACCTGTCTACTCAGACCCCCGGAAATACCTAGACCTAGATCTCTAGCTCTTGTTCTTTCTCGAGCTATATATATATATCTGTCTGACGCTGATCTTGGATTAGACTGCTTTGAAGAGGGAGCATATCTAGGCAAGTCAGAGATTGTCCGGGCAGGTCTCACTATATAGATTGACCTGGATCAAAGGCTTGAAAGATGAAGTGTTGTAGCACGGTTGGTAGCCAGTCTGTCTGTGAAGCAAGCCAGTAGTCGTCTCCTCTCTTTGTCCTAAGCGCTTTATGCCAGTCAGTGGCAGTCAGCCTGTTTGAGTCAAGCAAGCAGCAGGAATAGGTTCTTTGTTCTTTGGCAGAAGATGATGCACTTCATAGCATCGCAATCCTCTATCCTGTCTACGGAGGAGCCTAAGTCAAAGAAGAATAAGTAGATGCGCATCAATCAATAAGAAAGAAGCCCGCTGACCCACTATCCTTTCCTCTCCTGACAGTTGAGCCTTGCATAAGAAGCTATCCAGCTAGTGAACCTGATATGATGATCAATATCATCGAGCTTAGTACATCTGAGTAGCTAACCAACTACTCGAAAAGCAATGACGTTCTCTTTCAGAGAGTTGTTTGGGGCGAGTCATATCTAGCTCCTCTTTCTTTTGAAAGAATCTGAGCTATTGAATGCGGTGTGAATGAAAGCGATCGAACAGATCTTTTCAGAAGGTGAAATCGATATGAGACAATACAACGACAAGAAAGAGAATATGCTCTGGTCAATCGAAAGATGTTAAGGCATAGATACCCGGCCAGAGAATCTCGAACTCAGCCTTTGATCTCAGATATGAAGACATATGGACAGCCCGGTGAAAGAAACAGAATATCTCTCAAAGCAAGGACGGACCTCCATCGTGGGTCGGATTATCGAACTCATGTTCATCGACTTGAAACTGGCTGAACTGATATTGATTGAGAATCAAGAATTCTTGGCTATCAAACGGGCATTGAACTCCAACCCTCCGGACTGCCTCAGGTTGGTGGGGAAGAATGCCAGGTGTCAAGAAAGCGGAACTGCAAAAAAGCGAACCTGCATTCGATATTGATACTCAGGATAGACAAAATGCAAATGGAAATCAATTATCCACTATTTCGCTCAAGGTAATTGACTCTCGCTCTCAGGTGAATCTCGATCTGGGTCATACCAAATTCCTCCTCAATAGCAAAGGTGCTGGAAGAAGCTGCTGATGACAAATTCCCTACATATTCCATTCCAGAATGCTCTAACAAACTTCTTTACTCTCGAAAGTGTGTGCTGGAAAAAGCCTGACTTTCATTTCATAAAGATCTCTTTGCCAGGATCAAGCTCTAAAGGAAGTGATCAGAAATGCTTTTGATCTTTTGAAGACACTTTCGAAGTCAATCCCAGAAGCCCTATCGACTCAAGAAAATCTCTTGGCCCTTGCAAGAGCGCTAAGACAAAGAGAGGCAGATCGGCAACTCAACATGAATCCTAGAAGGTGGCAAGCCAAAGACTCAAGAAAGACGAGAAAGTCTAGTCAGCAAGGGCACAAAAAAGGAAATCGAGAGCCCTGATTTCTCAAATCAAAAAAGAAGCATAGGAATCTCTTCTTCAAAAGCTCGACTAACACAGTCTTATCACTGAGAAGGGAACTCAGCAACTGAGTTATGCAAAAAGTCTCATCGTCATCAAAGACTTCTCCTCTTGGTTGACACTTCGTACGCTTGCAATCAACTGGAGTCTCTGGCTCGATCACTGGTTCAGTTCAGCAAAGAAGAGTTGGACTGAGATCAAGGTGAAGAATTGATGAAAGATTCAGTCTTCTTGGAACTAGGCCATCGCCAGGGACTGCTTTTGTCAAGCTGGAAAAACTTGAGTAATTTGTCGAAATTGTATGTATTGTGAGCTCAAAAGTGATATTCGGACCGACCGAATGACATTGCTCAAACAGCTATGAACTCATCTCAATCCCCTTGTCTAAGCTAGTCCAAGACAAGACGGACTTGACTGGTCCCCTGCTCATGAAGAGGTTTGATGAAACTCGAACTCGAAATTCTTTCATCAAAGAAAGAGAGTCGTCTAGCTTGGATCCTAGCGAGAAATCTGTTCCTCTTTCTTGAATGATCGACTAGCTTTTTTTAGACCTTTGATCTCGATTCGGTTGGTCTTCAGTCTAGCCTACCGAAAGTCTCAGTCGTTCGCTTGCTGGAACTGACTCAGCTTTCAAGCTTGGTCGATTTTTGCATCTTTGTTTGACTCGAAAAAGAGGTTGCAACTTTCGCAGTATAGGTGTCGAAGATTGTTGAAGCTCAACCGGTAACCGGATGGCATAGATCATCTCATACTTGATTGCTATTTGGATTCGACTTTCTTCCTAGCAGGAGATGTTGACTTGAAGCTTGATTTCTTGGATTTTGAGCTTCATTCTGACTTTTCAGAATCAGGATCAGATCAGTCGGTTTCGATTTTCCTCTTTCAAGGCAAAGCATATGAAGAGTTCAGTCGCTTCGCACCTCGTCTTAGGCAAGGGGGGCATACGAATTCCATAGAACCTTCTTTGACTAGAATGTCAAAATCCATAATTCATTCAACTCAATTCATCTAGAGTCATTATGAGGCAATCTCTTTGTTGACTATAAACTCGATCGCTCAATCAATCGCCGAAGTATGAAAGTCAGGTAAGGAGGGAGGTGGAACACAGCTTGGCACCTTAGATTATAGCAAACCCCCGGCCGTGCTGGTTCTTCTTCTTCCCTCCACAGGTCCTGCAGCAGCAGGTGGACTGATTCGTGATGATTCTCTGGCTTTTGTGTGGGAGCTTTTGCGCATATGATTGGTCAGTGTTCCGCTATTCAGGCCGAGCTTTGTGGAGCATTGAATGCGGGCTTGGTCGAAGGGATTGATTTTGGAACTGGATTCCAAAACTGTGGTTCATTTTGATGAAAGGATGGGTTTCCTGACAAGAGGGGTGTTTCGCAGTTGGTAGCTCGTATTCGGAGTTTCAAGTCGCTAGATTGGACTCTTCCATTGAGCATGTTTATAGGGAGGCTCATCTCAGTAGTTGCTTTGTTTGCCTTAGACTAGGTTGAGACATGGCATCCTTCTTCTTGTCTTGACGATGAAAAACGAGTTTCTGTCCGTGGGTCAGGCTAGCAATAGATTCGACTAGCCTTTATGATGTCCGCAAAAAAGGCTTCAATCAGGCCTATGCCAAGGAAAGCTGTCCAATTCCTCCTGCTAAGCCAGGGAAGTCTAGACTTGCTGCAAGTTGAGCCATAGCCTATTCTTTCGTTTACCAACCGTTCTTGGTCAGAAAAGATTTGGACCTGATCAAATGTCAAATGATAATGAGAGAGATTGAGACTGAGCTGCTTTTTCATAGCTCAAGTAGCCAGGTGATCTGAAAGACCGAACAAATAGGGCAAGATTGGACATTACAGGTTCAGCTGTGATCAAATCGCCTCTTTGCGAGAAATCCTTTCAAAAGCCAGGACCAATCTCCCGGGGAAGATGAATCGATCAAAAAGGCTTCATCATCCTATGATCACATTCCTATGGAGAATGGACTGCTATCACTCATCTGCGAACGGATCTTGTCTGAAAATCATTACCAAATCAATTCCGACTTTCTCCTGATCATCCCTGATCATGAGACTCTGAGTCAGAGCAGAGGTCTAGTTTTCAGTGTCAAGAGGCGAAGGACAGGCCTCTAGGATGAAGATATTACAAAGTACTGCAAATTGCATGGGCTTAGCTTCATACTTCTGTTATGCAAAGGCTTGAAAACTGGCCTGCACCGACAGCAACTCCAACTGCAACTAGATCAAATTCACCTGGCTTGGCAGATCGAACAGGCTTGAAAATTGATACACAGATGACTTTGACACACAGGTCAAACTCGCCTGGAAGGGACATCGAACTGTATGGATTCTGAGGGAACTGGCTTGACCACATCGAAAAGCAATTCCAATTTCAACTTCCACTGGCTCATTTTGAACCCTAGTATCTAATATAGAAGGCTACTATAGACAGACCTAGCCTATTCTCTCGGCTGGATATCTATATAATCAATCAGGACTCCAATTGAACCGCCTGCCCCAATCGAATGCCTTCTCCTAATCGCTGGAAGAATGGCCTATCCGTCACCCTTGCAGTAGTCAGGGGCCTTTCAGCCAACAAATTCGATTCCAGTCGGTCAAACCCATCCTCTAGTGCTTGTGATCCAACGAGTTGGAAAGCAGAGATAGCCGGTCTCAAGGGTCTTTCGAGTATCAGACTGCTCCCATTGCTAGCATTTCCTATTCAGACTTCGGAAGGCTCAAAGGACTAGCAGTTCGATCAAGAATAGGGCGGCTCACAGTCAGTACAACTCAGCGTGTAACCACCAGCTCTTGCTTTGGAAAGGGACCTGATGATTCTTCAAGTTTCAGAAGAGCAGATTCTGTATCAATTTGAGAATCAGAAAGAAGAGAAAAGAAATTCTTCAAGAAGTGAAGTTGAAAAACCAAGAAAAGATGCCTCAGAAGAGCAAGCTGCAGGGGTGGGACAATCAATCCAGTCACAGTAGATAGGCTGACCCTTCGAATCAATTAGCCAGTGACTACAGTGACCTAAAGGCAAAGAGGAGCTCATCAAGGCTAACAGGAATGGCTAACCCCAACCGTGGTCGAACCTTCCTTGAGGACTGATTTGCTTAGCCAGCGTAGGACGAAAGGCAAGTAGCTAGCGCATCTCTTCCCTCTTCGAGCCAACCTTCCTCTAACGAAACGAGCGAGGAAAATGCTTGAAAGCCAAGCCAACAACTCGATCAGATCCCAGTCGTTCTCCTGCCCTGCCTGACATCGATGGATTGATTTCCTGCTACCGGCTATTCCCAAAGAGAAAGAGGAAGTCTTCTCTTGACTGAAAGAATGCCCTTTCGATGCCTATGCCATCTGACCTACTCTCTCTGGCTTGGAAGCCAGGACAGATTCGACCGCTTCTTCCGAGAGGAAGAATTCGTGTGAAAGCTAGCGCTTGGACTCTGACTTCGATGGGTCCGTCTTTCCCTGGAAAGCATCAATGATTGGACTGAAACCTGGGGCCTTGCTGGCTTGAAGCCAAATCACTCCTCAGTCACAGATTCTTTTCTGAGTCGAATGAGCGAGTACTCAACACAACAACCGGAAAGGATTCCACCGCGATGTTGGCTTTTCAGGAAAGATTCGAGGAGTTTGCGGGGAACCAAGACAAGAGGGAAGGCTGATTTGCTCCACAATGTTTCTCTCCTTTCAATAGAAAATCGTTTTCACCCTATTGGCGAAAGTCGCAAGTTTTTTGTGGGACGATTTTGTGAATCGCCAAACTTCCATGGTCAAAACTGAGCCAAATATAGACACCTGATGAACCTAGTTCTTTGAACTCGAACTATAAGGGCTGACTGCATTCCCTGATCCATTTGGCCATGGAGTCGTCTTTCTGGGGGCACGTAGGCGGCCTCTCAGGGCTTCAGCGCGAGTTCATGTGAGTTCTTTTTTTCCATTCCTGTAGCGTTGAGAAATTAGGTATCGGAAATTTCGTAGTATGAAAAGGAGCCCCCTCTCGCTTATGTCGTAAAAGGTACCTTTAGCCGTTCAAGGAACTTGAACTTCGTGAATCTATCAGGCGTAATAGGTCAGCCTTCCATTCCTTCGATAGGTGTTCGATTCAGTCAGCCGAGTGGTTTTCGTTTTGCCAGTGAATGCGGTTGCCGGTGGCCTCTGATTCTTTTGCTTGATTGGATGGAAATTCCTGCCATTTCACGAAAATGGCGCCTTGAGATTGAGACTTGGAAACTCCTGAATTGACTTGAGTGAGTGAAGTTGCTGGCCCTTTTTGCTCCGCTCGGTTGCTTCCAGCTTGAAATGCCATTTTGACCAGTTCGAACGTGAAACCTTTTTCGATCAAGCCTTGCTGAACCCGCTGACCTATGATCAGCGAATTGATCAATCTTTGATCCCGTCTGATGAAACGGACAATCTTTTGATTACTTGAACAAATCAATACGAAAGTGAAGTGTGAAGCCCCACGACACGAAATAGCCCCACGTGTGCTTTCATTCACCCCTCTATCAGTTCGAATCGAGCGAGCTTCTTTGCAATGAAAAAGATTTGGTTGAGCGTATCTGACATACTATAGTATGATGAACAAGCTCTCCTTTACTTCAAAAAATGAGTTGTGTGAAAGTCGTGAATACGTAGGACTCCACTCTCCCTTAATGAGGTCGAGTAGTCCTTAGTTAGAGTGACCTTTCATGCAGGAAAACCTCCACATATTGTTTGTGGATGAAAACTGGGTCGACTCATTCATCTGCACTCAAGCGATCTACTCAACGAAGTTGTTCTTTAGCAAAAGGTCCAGGAAGACTCAGACTATCAGCTGACTAGATCAAACCACATCCCGAACCTCCTAGCTGGTAATCTGGTAAGTAATTGATTATCCTCTTCAGTGAAAAATGAGTTGAAAAATTGCCCTCCGAAGAAAGAAGAGATTTTGGAAATCGGTTTCAGATAAAGCACTAATAGTCAATTTCCACCTTGGGTTCCTTGGGCACTCAAGCACCCAAGTCAAGCGCCCTTTGTCACCCGAGTCACGCGCCCTTAGGAAGGTCAAGGAACTCACCAAAATGGATTCCGGGGAACTCCAAATGCCTGGCCTGGTCTGGTCAGAAGAAAGACTGGCTCGGTTGGCTCTTTCAACAGCTCCGATTTCTGACTAGCTAACAGATCCTCTTTCTCCCGAAAGGGCAGCTTCCTATGATTCGGCTACATCGGATCCAGGGGGATAAGTAGGCTTTGGGTCTGCTTCCAAGCTTGTTTGAATTGACTGAATCCGAATGAGAGCTCGGAGGATGTGAGTGTTTTGATCTTGATCCTAGATCCGAGTCTAATGCCTTCAGGTATATAGGCTTTTCATTCCTTTCCTGAGCCTATCGGCTCACAACTTCGTTCCGTCGCCCCGGAGGGCTCCCCTTTCAGCCTGAGCCGCCGTTTCGCGCTAGCTGCTTTCCCTTCATGCTTATGTGACGCTAATTGTGCTTCGTCACCTCTTTGTTCTTGATGATGTAGTCGAGTAGTAGCGCACGCGCTCACACTTTTCAGATTTCAGTTCTGTTCTCCTTATGCAAGCCAGCTTTCTCAAGGGTTTCCAATTACATCTCGAAGAAGACCTCCTAAGCTAAGGACGCGTTTGATACTGAAAACAATTGAGATATTTGCGAGGAGACACATGAAAGGCGGCCAAAGATTCAGACTACGGTCGAAGCCAATTCCAAATATGGAATTTGGAGGATGAGACCATTCCCTTGCATTCCGAGGTGATTGAGGCAGTACGGTCAGAACCTGTAGAGCTACCTGTCCTTATCAAGCGTCAGCTCTATGGGTTTCCGGGACGGGACCAGGTCGGATTAGTCACTTTAGGGTCGAGTGCTTCGACCATCAAACACTTTTGGCATTGGCTCAGGATGCCCCGACTGAGGATGTATGCTTCTCAACACCCCCTGTCATCAACGGGGCAAGCACCTCCTGCTCTGTAGGAATTGACATATGATTTCGAATCATCGTTGATGATGATTTGGATCACTGCCGGCTGGGGCAAACCTTTCGATCGAGGCCTGACTTCTTTGAGGAGGGTACTTTGTTTTGATTTGAAACTGACCGACGACAGGGAAAGATTGGAACTTGCCTTTGTTTGCTTTGCCCGGGAAGACCAGATCATAATCATATTGTCTACTTCCGGCGCCTGTTTTCCGATCTGCTCCAAAGAGTTGATTCAATTCACTATATATTATAATAGAAGAGTATATAAGAGTCAGCTCCAATCAAGGAAGTGGATTGAAGATCTACTGCCGCTTTCGAAGTGACCTCCAATCCAGCTCCAGTAGAAGTGACATCCAATCCAGCTCAAGCATTCAATCCAGCTGATCAGATCATTCAAAGAAAAGAAGTGGCCTGGCCTAGCCCTAGCCTGATGGGATGGGATCTTGTGGCGGGGAAAAGAACTATGAATGAAATGAGTTGGAGGGGGTGTACTTTTTCCTCCATTTTTTTTGGCATCCGGATCGGGATACCCCGGCACGACGGCCCCTCTTTTCGGTGACGACTTGCCGCGAGAAAACGGCCCTCCTCCCGGCGGGGATGCCGGGATACGGCCCTGCCCTAGCGACCGCTACTGGGTGGCCCCTGTGTTTTGGGGCACCGCCGTTGTCACGGAGCATGGGAAGGACGCGGGGCGATCACCCCGAAAACAAACCTTCGCTTGCTTGGAGGCATCTGGAGGCTCACGCAGCACAACCGGCGAGCAGAGCCAACCCCAATCCCAATCATGACAGTCACGAGAGGCGCGGGCGTGACGTCCTGGAAGCGAGGGTGTAAAGCATATCGCTTTTCGCATATCACTGATCCCGGTCACCCCCTCCATCCAGAGAACGTAAGTTCAAACCCTAACCCTAATTCTTTCCTTTTCTGCTTATTCACATCTTCTCCTTCGGACCCTCACTCGAGTCAGAAACAACCCTTCGAACTGACAGCCACTACCCCCAAACATCTTTCTATGACACCCTGCCCTACATCGTCACGAGTCAGCCCCCCGGGGCCGGTTCAGAAGTTCCCCGGAGGGGGCCCCTGGTCAGGTGGCTTGTGAGAAAGGATCCATAAAAGGACTTGATCGTGGGAGGTGTCGTGGATATCTGGAAGTATAGGGTGAGGTGCGAACAATGAGAGTGGATGAGCTATGCTGGTGAGATTCAAGCCTAGCATAGGTCTCCTAACCCTAGGTTGTTGAAAAGCGTCAGGGGTTATCCCTAGCAGGGCAGGGGTTTGTCCCAGAAGACGTGTACAACCTGGATAGTATATATAACCTCTGAGAAGGTTCCTATTCGTGTGAAAGAAGGAGTCGCTTAAGGCAACAGGGAGTGAAGCTTTCAGTCAGTAGGGGTGGTGAAGGCATCTGCGTGAGGACTGTCTGTGTGTGTTCCCTGTCGCTGTGTGTGAAGCCCTATACAGGTTATGGATCTTCGAAGTGGTTCGTGGTACCCTCGGTCACAGGTATGAAGGGTGGGTTCTCGTCGAGCTCCTGTGCACATCCATCCAGTGGTGCGTGGAATAGGAAGGTGGGCTAGTCTTTGGTTCCCGCGTGGTTCCACTGCTCAGATTCAGAGGAAGGATCTCCAGTCTCAATCCAATCGGATATTCTGGTATACCCTATCCACGTTCTTGATGTGATTCTTGATTATACCTGTTCCGAGATTCAATCTTTCTTGTGTCAGATTCTTTTATATAAAGAACCTCTTCCGCTTGATTACTAGGAGTACTGGTACTATACTAGTCTCATTATTGGTTTGATGAGTATGAATGAGTCAATGAGTATTGGTTTTCTGATCTGATTGGTATCGGTACATTATTGGTTTGATGAGTATGAATGAGTCAATGAGTATTGGTTTTCTGATCTGATTGGTATCGGTATCAATTACCACACGTTTGCCTTTTCTGAAACGAAGCCAAAAAGGCTCTTTTGATTCTTCCTCACTTTCCCTCCCCGGCTTTGAGACTTGAAAATCTTGGTGGGGTACTTTTTTTTCACTCTCTTGTTTTGTTGAACCTCCTTAGGGCATGAAAAGCATCTACCCTATTTATAGACATCCATCGCCATCGCCACGTGTCATCATCAGAGCGAAAGAGGTGAAGTGCACCATACGCCCGCACTGAACGGCTTGCCAGTCCGACCCCGATCTGATGTCGAGTGAACTCGTGTGAAATCGAGTTATCTAATCAGACTCCACACCTCATCAATCTCCCACTTGGAGGCTGATCTCGACTTGGTCGTTCCCACTTGATGACAGTCTTCAGGTATCCTCTTCATTCAATAGATCTTCCATTCTTCTAGTGCGGCATGCCTTCTCGCTATCTTCTTTGAAGGCCAACTTAGGTGACACATAACCTAAGTTGATCAGTGGTAACCACCTTGGTCAGCATATCTGCAGGATTCTCTGTGCCAAGGATTTGATTCAATGACAGCACTCCCTCATCAATCAACGACCTGATGTGATGATACTTCAAATTGTATGTGCTTTGTCCTCGAATGAAAGAAAGGAAAGGGTTCTTTGCGAGACAAATAGCACTCTGACTGTCACTGAACAAGGTGCAATTGTTCTTTTCTGCTCCTTCAGAAAGTTCTTGAACCATGTCATCTCTTTCCCTGCTTCCGAGATGGCAATGTATTCGGCCTCTGTCGTTGAGAGAGCCACACACACTTCTGAAGTCGTGACATCCAGCTCACAGCCGTACCACCAATCCCGAGGTACTCTTCCGACTATAGACATCTCATCCTAAGTCGGCGTCGACGTAACCTCGTAGAACAACGTCGTTCTTCTTGACTTCTTGAAGCAAAGGCTGATATCTGATGTTCCTCTCAGATATCTCAGAAGCCATTGAACCGCTTCAGCCTTGTTTTATCCATCTCCGCCCTTGCCTGCTACCCCTGCTT